>CAUYSK010119513.1:0-17283 GCA_963575035.1 Avahi laniger
ACCTGTAATCCTAGCACTCTGGGAGGCCGAGGCGGGCGGATTGTTTGAGCTCAGGAGTTCGAGACCAGCCTGAGCAAGAGCAAGACCCTGTCTCTACTAAAAGAAAAATAGAAAGAAATTATCTGGACAACTGAAAATATATAGAAAAAATTAGCCGGTCATGGTGGCACATGCCTGTAGTCCCAGCTACTCAGGAGGCTGAGGCAGTAGGATCACTTGAGCCCAGGAGTTTGAGGTTGCTGTGAGCTAGGATGATGCCACGGCACTCACTCTAGCCAGGGCAACATAGTGAGACTCTGTCTCAAAAAAAAAATAAATAAATAAATAAAGGAATAAAGGAATTTTGCGGGGCGGTGAATACGTTCATTGCCTTGATTTTGATGATGGTTTCACGGGAGTATATTTAACTATGTCAAAGCTCATCACATTGTACCCTTTAAATACATACAGTGTATTGTGCATCAGTTATACCTCAACCAAGCTATTTTTAAAAAGCAAAGGTCAGGGGGTGTAGGGAAAAAAATAGCAAGGGAATGATAAACTCCAAATTCAGGAGTGTGGTTACCTTGAGTGGGGGCTGGCAAGGGCACAGGCTTGGGTAGGAGTACCTGGGTGGATGTACATTATTGTTGAGGTTCCAGTTCTGGAGTTGGGTGGTGGATTCACTGGTGCTCATTATAAATTTATAAATACATAAATAAGTGAAATGGAAACAGGAATACACAGCCCAAAGATATTAATGGACCAGATAAACTGTGGTATATCCATATAATAATAGACATTGTGTTATTAAAAAATACACTCATGACTCGGGATTAATCTATTTCTGTGTACCTGAGGTCCAGATTTTAAAAGGGTGTGTGTGCTAGGACAACTGGATATCCACATGCAAAAGTATGAAGTTGGATCCCATATGCAAAAATTAACTCAAAATGGATCTGACCTAAATGTAAGAGCTAAAACAATAAAACTCTTAGAAGAAAATATAGGAGTAAATCTTTGTGACCTTGAGTTAGGAGATGGTTTCTTAGACATGGTGGCAAAATAGAAGCAACGAAAGAAAAAATAGATAAATGGACTTTATCAAAATAAAAAAAAACTTTTTTGCTTCAAAGGACACCATCAAAGCGGTGAAGACAGCCTACGGAGTAGGAGAAAATTGCAAATCATATATCCGATAAAGGACTAGTTCCCAGAAATATAAAGAATTCTTACAACTCAACAATAAAAAGACAAACATCCAGTTGAGAAATGAGCAAAGGATCTGAATAGACATTTCTCCAAAAAAAGAGACTAAAATGGCCAATAAGCACCTGAAAAGATGCTTGACATCATTAGTCATCACAGAAACACAAATCGAGTTATGAGATACCACTTCACACCCCCTGGAATGGCTATAATAAAAAAGACAGGCAACAAAAATGTTGATGAAGAAATCGGAGCCCTCATACATTGCTAGCGCAAATGGAAAATGCGGCCTTTCCTCAAAACGTTATCACGTATCCACTCCTCAGTATACACCCAAGATAAATGAAAACATGTCACACAAAGACTTGTATGCTAATGTTTGTGGCATCATTATTCCTAGTAGCCAAAAAGTGGAAACAACCCCAATGTTCATCAACTGATGAATGGATAAGCAAATTGTGGTATACACATAACAATGAAATATTATTTGGCCATTAAAAAACAATAGAAACACAATGAAATATTATTCGACGTTAAAAAGGAAGAAAATTCTTACATGCTACAACCTGGATGAACCTTGAAGACATTATACTAAGTGAAATAAGCTAATGACAAAAGGACAAATACCGTATGAGTTCACTTAATACGAGGCACATGGAGTCGCCAAACTCATAGAGACAGAAAGTAATCACAGAACGGTGGGCGCGGGGGCTGGGGAGCAGGGGGATGGGGAGTCGGTGTTTCATGGGGACAGAGTTGCAGCTTGGGAAGATGAAAAAGTTCTGGAAGTGGATGGTAGCGATGGTCGCATAACAATGGGAATATATTTAATGCCACAGAACTGTACACTTAAATGGTTAAAATGGTAAATTTTACGTTATATATAATATGCCGCAATAAAAAAATCAAAAGGAATCATGTACCGATAGATGTTGCAATAGCAGTGAATCTTGAGAACATTATGCTAAATGAAAGAAGCCAGTCACAAAGGACCATACATTATATGATTCCATTTACATGAAATGCCCAGAACAGGCAGATCTACAAAGAAAGAAAGTAGATTAGAGGGCGCCAAGGGCTGGGTGGGCAGGATTCGAGGGAAATGGAGAGTGATTGCTAATGGATACAGGGTTTCTTTTTGTGGTGATGAAAGGTTCTAAAACTGATTGTGCCAGTGGATGCACAACTCTGTGAATATACCAAAAACCATCGATTTTTAAAACTTAAATTGTTGAATTGTATGACGTGAATTATATCTCAATAAAGCTGTTTTTTTTTAAGTTGGGGGTATAGAGGGCAGATCTTGGGAAAACAATGCATTTAAAGATTGAACTGGGGGCAGAACCATGAGTCCAAGGCCTCTCCTTTGCATGGGGAGCCCATGGAAACCTCTCACAGACAGTAGGTACAGCCTAAATTAAGAACCAAGGGAAGCCGGATGTGGTGGCGTGCAAAACAAAAACACCAAAGGAGCATTTTCAGAAAGAGAAACCCATTGCAGGTGCTGTTCATGGAGCACCAAGTGCCAGGCATCATGCTAGGCACTTAGATCAACTCACCTAATCCTTCATCTACCTATTTTACAGATGATATAATTGAGGAAGTGGCAGAGCTCAGAATGGGACCCAGATCTGTCTGACTCCAAACCTAAGGTCTAAAAGTAGACCCTAAATGATTCTTAATTTTGCATAAAAATTTGAAGACTCACAAAAAAAACATAAGGATTAATACAGTGGGCCAGGCATGGTGGCTTATGCCTGCAATCCCCGTACTTTGGAAGGCCGAGGAGGGAGGACTACTTGAGGCCAGGAGTTCGAGACCAGCCTGGGCTACATAGCAAGACTCCATCTCTACAAGAAAATTTAACAATTAGCCAGGCATTGTGGCATGCGCCTATAGTCCCAGCTACTCGGGAGGCTGAGGCAGGAGGATCGCTTGAGCCCAGGAGTTTGAGGTTACAGCAAGCTATGATCATGCTACTGCACTCCAGCCTGGGCTACAGAGTATGACCCTGTGTCTAAAAAAAAAAAAAAAAAGAATAATACAGTACAGCCCTGTGTACCCCCACCTAGCTTAAGAAATCAAACTATCAATGCCATTGAACTCCTGGTATCTCCTCTCCAGTTACAAACCCCTTAAGACAAACATCCATGCTCCTGAATTTGGTGTTTATTGTTCCCAGACTTTTACTCTGAGTGTATCTCCAAACAACATGAAGTACAGTTTTGTCTGTTTCTAAACTTTCTATAAATAATAATATACGGAATATATTTTCTGAGGCTGCTTTTTTTCATTCTGTTGTGGGATTGATCCAAATTCACATGTGTAGCTGCAGTTTACACATTTTTGTTGCTGCACAGTATGAAGTACTCCGTAATATGAAGGTACTCCGGTTTCTTTGCCATTCTCTTGTGGTTGGACACTTGGATTGTTTCCGGTTTTTTGTTATTACAAGTAGCGCTGTTGGGAACATTCCTGTCCGTCTCCTAGTCCAAGACGGAGAAAATTTCTAGGAGTTTGTATTAGTTTCCCAACGCTGCTATTACAAATTAACACAAAATCAGTGGCTTGAAACAACACAAGTGTATTATCTTACAGTTCTGGATGTCAGGAGTCCAAAATGGGTTTCACTGGGCTAAAGTCAAGGTATTCCCCCTGGAGTTCCTACAGGAGAATCCATTTCCTTGCCTTTTCCGGCTTCTACAGGCTCCCTACATTCCTTGGCTTTTGGCCTCTTCCTTCATCTTCAAAGCCAGCAACATGGCATCTTCACATCTCTCTCTCTCTCTGAGAGAGTGCTTCCACTGTCTGCTTCCAAGGTCACATCTCCTCTGACTCTGACCCTCCCGCTTCCCTCTTAAAAGGACCCTCGTGATCACATTGGGCCACCTCCCCAATCCAGGATACTCCCTCTATCCCAAGAGTCTTAATTTAGTAGTATTTCCAAAGTCCCCTCTGCCATGCATATTTACAGGTTCCAAGGATTAGGATGTAGACATTTTTTAGAGTGAGGGGCCATTATTCTGTCTACCACAGAGGAAAACAGCTGGGTGATGTGATATGAGCATCTTTATTTAATTTAATTTAATTTAATTTAATTTATTTTTAGAGATAATGTCTCACTATGTTGCCCAGGATGGCCTTGAACTCCTGGGCTCAAGCGATCCTCCCACCTCCTGAGTAGCTGGGACGACAGGCGCGCACCAACACACCCAGCTTGATATGAGCATCTTTGAAGTACCCAGTTTGTCAAACTCTCCAAAGTGAGTTCTCGCTCCCACTAACAGTGCATGAGCGTTCCTGGAGCTCCCCATCCTCACCAACACTTGATGTTATCAGACTTTTAAATTTTTGCCAATCTGACAGCTATGAAATGTCTGAGCTCTGACTTTTATGTCAAACAAGAGGGTGGTCAAAAATGGTGTTGAGTGTGAAAAAGGGGGGCCCCAGCCCTAAAAAGGTGGTCGATGACCTTGGCTAGAGGGTGCCCTTGAAGTGGTGCGAAGAAGGTGAAGAAAGATTGAGAAAAGGAACAAGGGAGCGGCGAGGAAACGGACACAGGAAGTAAGTGCAGAATGTAGAGGTACTTTCCAAATATTGGGGAGCCGTGAAAGGAAGGTGTCAGTCTAAAGGTGGAAATTAAAAGTGAAAGAGACTGAGCGAGAAAGAGAGACATTACTGATGGAGTGGGACGAGGCATCTTAGAGGAGACAGGCGAAGGTGAGACCCACAGCAGGGGCACCTGGGTGGGCTTTGGAATGAAGAGCCGCTGCCCTCCCTGGAGGCAGGAGGGAAGGAAGAGCTCTGGGCAGACGCAAAGAACATCCGAAGACATGGGGCAGGAAGTGGCAGCAGCTTCTCCATGTGATGCGCAGCGGAGTTACCTGCTGAGAGGCACAGCAGTGGGTCTGGGGGTCTGAATGTGGGGCAGGTTTACAGGAACGTTGTGGTGGGACATTGGGGCTAAACAAAGAGGGGTCGGTGAGAAAGAGGGGGCAAGCTGAGGCAGGAGCCTCCCATCAGATCTGACCAGTGCCTCTTAGAATGGAGAAGGCCAGTAGCCCGGAGTGGGAGGGGCCCACGGAGGCCCCGAGAGCGAAAGGGGGGCAGAACCAGGGAGTTTGTAGCAGGAAACCGGGAAGGGACTATGTGAGTCCAGAGTAAAGGGAAACAGCATAAAGCCTGAGGAGGTGTGATGGAGAGGGCTTCCTGAAGGTATTGATGTGCTGATGTTCCAGATGAGGTTTTCGTTTTTGTTTTTGTTTTTTTTTAGATATAGGATCTCACTTTCTTGCCCAGGCTGGAGTGCAGTGGTGTCATCATAGCTCACTGTACCTTTGAACTCCTGGGTTCCAGTGATCCTTCCACTTCAGCCTCCAGAGCAGCTAGGACTATAGGTATGTAGCACAATGCCCAGTTAATTCTTTTATTTTTTGTAGAGAAGGGGTCTTGCTATGTTGCCCAGGCTGTTCTTGAACTCCTGGCCTCAAGCAACCCTCCTGCCTTGGCTTCCTAAAGTGCTGGGATTACGGGCATGAGCCACTGGAGTGAAGACACACTCCAGATGTGTCTTCAGGGGGAGAACCAAATTTCAGTTGTCATAAAAATGTGGAAGAAGTGTTCCCTTCACGGTCTGTTAACAAGCCTGTCCTACCTTCTGTCCCGGATATCTGCACCATGCCTGCCCACTGTGCTCTAACTGTATTAGGAGTGTCCTTGCTGGGCCCTTTCAGCCCCTATTCCTTGGTTCATGGACTTCTCTTTGGTTGCATTATTTTCTCCTTCGACTTCAGAACTCCTATTCATCCTTTGAAATCCAGCTCAAATGTCACCTCCTCTGGTAAGCCTTTCTGATTGCCCTGGTTCCACCTCTGTTTTTTTGTAGCAGTGTGGTGAAGGGGAACAAGCTCACTTATCGTTTGACTTACTCTCTGAGTGTCTGCTTCCTGAGATGGGAACAAGGGTACCAGCTGAGCCTAGCTGTGCAGATAAGGTACAGTACATATCTGGCATTCATAGGAATCACAAAGGAAACGATCGGAGTGACACCTGCTATTTTGTCTTGCACTGGAGTTACCTGAGTGGCAATGTGACTCTGCCTTAATCCTTGAGCTCCCTGAGGGCAGGGACATTGTCCTCACAAGGCCTAGCTCAGTGCCCAGTGCAGAGAGGCATCATATGCTCTGTGGACACTGCACAAATGGAAAGAACGGGGATTGTCTATCATTTACCTGTAACGTGGCTTTGGGGAGGTGACATCACTTCTGATGTTTCCTCATATCCAAAATAACAACTCAGAAGGTATTCACTACGTGTAAGGCACTCAGCAGTCACTAGCTCTAGTCCTCACCTTGTATATCATCGCCCCATTTTACGGAAGAGAAAACTGAGGCTGGGGGAGGGTGAGCGACTTGTGCAAGTTAGCAGCAGGGCAGGAGCTCCTAGCGCCCAGCCAAACGCAAAAAATTGTGCCAATCCAAGGCGGAAATGTGAAGTAGCCCTGCAAATTGTGAACGCCTGGCTGGGAGAGTCCGTGCCTGGGGGCGTGGTGAGTGGTGGCCCGGTGGAGGGGTGCGGAGAGAGCAGCCTCAGATTTCGGGAGGGGGCGGGAAGATCAGTTTGCTGGACGATCCCGGGGTGCGGGAGGCGGGACGGGGAGGGGTGCGGCCCGCCCCCTTCCTGCCCCACCCCCAGCCCCAGCGCCGCGGCCCCTTTAAGAACGGGCGGGGCGCCCCCTGGCGGCGGAGCGGCGCGCGCGGCCGGAGCCGGAGCCAGATCCCGGAGCCGGAGCGGAGCGGAGCGGAGCCGGGGCGGAGCGGGCCGAGCGGGCCGAGCCAGCAGCCGAGCTGGGGGCGCGGGCGGGCGGCATGTACCGGGCCCGGGCGGCGCGGGCGGGGCCGGAGCCCGGCAGCCCGGGGCGCTTTGGGATCCTCAGCACCGGGCAGCTCCGGGACCTGCTTCAGGATGAGCCCAAGCTGGACCGGATCGTGCGGCTCAGCAGGAAGGTAGCGCGGGGGGCGCGGGCGGGGGGCGCGGGGGACGGGCCGCGGCCTGCCGGACCCGCCGACCGACCGAAGGGCCGCGCGGGCCGGGCCGCGGGGCCGCCCGTGGGCGCGGGAGCCTGGCACGTACGAGTGGGCCCCGCGGAGCCGCCCCCGAGGGAGGGGGCGCCCAGAGCCGGCCTGGGGCGGGTGGGGCGCGGGGGACCCGGGGAGGCGCCCGTGCACCCCCGGGATGGCCGCGAGGCGCGTCCTACAGCGGATGCTCCGGGGAGGTGTGTTCCGGGGGACAGGAGGTGGCTATGTTGTGGGGGGGGGCCCTGGCTCGCACACCCACGTTCTGTAGGGCCAGAAAGGGGAGGCGCCTTCCGTAGGGAGAACTAGGGGCCTTTTTGACATCTGGGGAGACCGTTGGGGAGCTATGCATTCTGGGGGCGCACGAGGGGGCTTTGTGGCTTCCACTGGGGAGGGCTACTGAAAGCTGAGGTGTGTATTCCATAGGCCACCGTAAGAGAAAGTTGTATATTTCACGGGAGATAGGCCCGGGCTGGTTGTCTGTGGGGGGCAGAAAGGGAAAGTGTGTGTTGGAAGGAGGCTGAAGAGGAGGGGCGTGTGCATCCTATAGGGGACAGATGGAGGGGAGTGCGTTCTCCAGGGGCAGGGAGGGGAGGCTGGGCCCTCCTGGAAACAAGGAAAAAGCCTTCTCCAGGGCCAGGGTCTGCTTCTGCAAGAGGAGGAAAGCAGGGAGCAGGTGCCACCGGAGCAGGGAGGAAAAGGGGGTGTGTATTCCGTGGGGCGCGGGGGTTCCACTGGAGGGCAGAGGAGGGGGTAGAAAGGGAAGAGAGGGTGACCCGAGGGGGTGCAATGAAGGGACAGGGTGCAGACCT
The DNA here is from genome assembly GCA_963575035.1 of Avahi laniger. Lineage (NCBI taxonomy): Eukaryota > Metazoa > Chordata > Mammalia > Primates > Indriidae > Avahi > Avahi laniger. Next base: position 8,075 of record CAUYSK010119513.1, read on the forward strand.
CACTCTGGAGAGTAAGAGCAGGGATGGCAGTGTTTGGCACAAACACCTGAGGAGGAAGCAGACAAAGGCCTGGAAGGAGAGAGAAGCTGCCCATGCATGGAAAATGGGACAGAGGAGGGAGGGGAACTCCTCGGGGACTTGAGCAGACATATTAATTGAAAAATTAAAAATTAACTAACATTTGTAGAAGCCTTCATAGTTTTCCTCACTTAAGTCTCGCAACAACCCCATAAGGTAGAGGTTTTAAACTTGCTTTGTAGAAGAAGAAAAACTGAGGCCCGGAGAGGGGGCTCAAAGCAAAGCCAGGTTGGGTCTGGGCTTCTCCAAGGCCCTCCACCTGTTGGGCTCACTACCCTGAAGGCTGGGAGCCACAGAGGTGCCTTTGGCCTGGCCCGTGGCACTGTCCCCCCAGACTGGCAGCAAGGGGACTGGGCAGACTCCCTTCGTGGGTCTCTCAGCACTTCTCCGCCCTCAGTTCCAGGGCCTGCAGCTGGAGCGCGAGGCGTGCCTGGCCTCCAACTATGCGCTGGCCAAGGAGAACCTGGCCCTGCGGCCCCGCCTGGAGATGGGCCGGGCTGCTCTGGCCATCAAGTACCAGGAGCTTCGTGAGGTGGCCGAAAACTGCGCGGACAAGCTGCAGCGACTGGGTGAGGGGACATCTGGGGGAACTGCCTGGGGTAGGGGTGGGCAGGGGCCATCTGGCTGGTTGGCCTTGGGAGGTGCCAGGTACTGAAGACGGACTCGGGCAGACCTGGCCTCCTGGAAAAGGGAGTTGGGGAAGTGAGTGGTAGGTGAGTAGAAATGGGTTGGAGAAGGGGGGCCCTGGACAGGGGAGCAAGGGAACCCAAATCCAAGGGCCCTCCTGAGATGCTCTAGGAGACAAAGATCCAGCTTTCTCTTTTGCACTAGGATGGGGAACAGAATTGTCATTGGGGAGGGTACACAAACTGATCACATGGACATCGCACAGAAACTGAGAAACTGAGAAACTGAGGCTCCAGACAGGGGACGGGAAGCATAGAGTCAAGGGGAGAGCCAGAGCCCCGGGCTCTGGCCTGTCTATCCCCGTTGACAGGCCCTGAGGGCACGGGCTGTTCACTCTGTCCCTCTGTGGCCCTCAGAGGAGAGCACACACCGCTGGAGCCCCCACTGCGCACTGGGCTGGCTGCAGGCTGAGCTGGAGGAAGCTGAACAGGAGGCTGAGGTGAGGGGGGGGTGGTTGGGCCTGGGGTCTGGGAGGGAGACCATCCCACCCACTCCCCTGCTCATTCTTACACTGCAGGCTTGGGATCCCCTCCTCTGGGAAGCCGACCCGAGTGCTTGGCCCACAGGAGAGCCTGGCATTGCTGCCCCCACTCCCCAGCCAGCACTGGGCAGCAGGGCTCTCTCTCCTGCCTGAGACTTTTCCTCTGGCTCCCCTGTGACTGTCTCAGGGCCACCTGGGGCTGGGTCAGCTGGGCCAGACTTGGTGCTGGGTTGGGAGTGCAGTGCTCAGTGAGTTGACGGGGGTGGGGAAGGAGGGGATCCAGGCCCTGCTTGGGTGTCTGGAGGAGGGACGCCTAAGTCTGTACTTCAGATATGTCCCTACCTCTGATCCTGCCTCATCTCTGACCCAGCAGGTCTGGTGATGGTACCCTCATTTTATAAGTAAGGAGGACATTTGTCCGCAGTCACTCAGCAAGTCAGAGGCAGGCCCTGGCTGGAACTCAGGTGCCCTGTCCCCTAGCCATGGGGTGGCCGCCATGGGGAGGGACTCAGGGCAGGCGGGAGAGAGGCCAGCCCTCAGTCTGTGGTCGTGCCCCTGCCAAGTTCTCCCTTCCCTCCCTGCCCAGGAGCAGATGGAGCAGCTGCTGCTGGGTGAGCAGAGCCTGGAGGCCTTCCTGCCCGCCTTCCAGCGTGGCCGTGCCCTGGCCCACCTGAGGCGGACCCAGGCAGAGAAGCTGCAGGAGCTGCTGCGGCGTCGGGAGCGCTCTGCCCAGCCAGCCCCCACTGCGGCTGCCGATCCCCCCAAACCCTTCCCCGCTGCAGCTGTCCTGCCCACGGGGGCCGCCCGGGGGCCACCAGCAGTGCCCCGGAGCCTGCCCCCCTTGGACTCCCGCCCAGTGCCCCCACTGAAGGGCTCCCCCGGGTGCCCTCTTGGCCCAGCCCCTCTGCTGAGCCCTCGGCCCTCGCAGCCAGAGCCCCCCCACCGGTAGGATCCAGGGTGTGGCCCCCCAGTGGGGGGGCCTAGACAAACTTGATGCGTGGCTCCTTCTCCCCCCCACTTTCTGGGTGGGGGGAGGGGCAGGCCCCTCCCCCTGGCCTCAGGCAGGCCCTGGCCCTGGAGGCTGAGCTGGGGAGGAGGGTCACCTGGAAGATGCCCAGAGAGGGCTGGGGTGGGATGGGCAGGGTGTTCTGCCTCCGGCACTGAGGAAACTCTGCCTTTTTTGTCTCCCCGGCTGGGGCCTCCAGGGTGATGGACCAGCCCCGATGAAAGAACTTTACTTACCTATGGGGGCCTGGGAAGATGCCTGCTTCCTGCAGGGGCCCTGCCTGGAGGGCCTGTTGCATCTACCGCTCCGCTGGGCTTGCACAATGCCAAGGCCGACAGGAGTGTTTTACATCATGTCCTGAGCCTACCTTTCCCCCAATTCTGGGGCCTACTGCCTAGGAGCCAGGTGGTCAGGCCCCAGCTGTGGGGCCAGGGACACCATGGCCCTGGGGCTACTATGTGCCGCTCATGCTCCAGACCCTGGGGCAAGGTAGGCCAGGGCTTCTGACCTGCACAGGTGAGAGTGGGCCATCCCCAGGAAAGACCATTCTGTATTTTTCTGTCCCCATCTCCTTAGAATGGAACCTTTTTGAGGGCAGGTCCTTGTCTTTGTATGTTCTGTCCCCAGCCCCGCCTCCTAGGGGCCGTCAATAAATGTGATGATGAGGATGACGATGCTCCTGACTCCTCTCTGCTCCCTCAGCCAGCCACTCTGCTGTTGCAGCCTCATCTCAGCTTCTGCGCTGCCTACTCTTGAGATGCCCTCCCTTCCTCTGCCCATCACAGCCCAGCTGTCCTTCAGGTCCGGCACCACTGCTGCCTCTTCCATGAAGCCTTCTCTGATTACCAGCCCATGAGAGGCTTTCCTAAATCTTAACTTCCCAGCACTTCTGGTCAGAAGCACACTCTGCTCCATCATGGTTCTCCAGCTGCCTCACCCGTATGCATTTCTTTTCTTAGGTCGCCTATAAGTCCAATCAGGATGGCACCTGCCAAACAGCCACTCCCGCCGAGTGACAGAGGGGGTTCTGTAGGACCCAAGACATCTGTCCTCAGCTAGGGGGCACACTAAGTGGCCAGGTTGGCTGTGAGTGTAGGACACAAAGATGGGGGAAGCAGGAACATGCCCTGGAACAGCTTAGGTCAAGTCTAACGAGATGACGTTTGCCAGGGAGGCATGGAGTTCTTGCAAACAAGAGGGGACAGTCAGTGCTGTAGAAGCCTACAAAGCTAATGTGGTCTTGGTCCATGTTAATAGGGACATAACCATCTGGAAGGAGGGAGGCGTTGGTTGGCTCCACTTTTCACTGAAGTTTTTACACTGTAAGAGGGACCTCCAAAAATGTCATCTTTGGGGTAATAAAGATAAGAAAGAGGACTGGGACTAAGTGCCATGAACAACAGTTAAGGGACCTGTTTGGAATGTGTGTGTGTGATGTTTAGCCTTCGAATCTCTAAAGGACTGCTTCACGCAGAGCTAGAGGTCACAGCCAAGACCAGTGGGTGGAAACCACAGAGAACCAGATTTGGCTCAGTATGAGGCTGTCACGTTAGGGCTGCTCCCGGAGACAGGTGGCCCCCCACCCTGGTGATGTGTGAGCAGTGCCTGAGTGACTGCTTCGTGGGCTCTCTAGAGATGTAGGCAATGGCTAGAGGGGCTGGCCCAGGTGAGCTTTAGAGCCCCCAGGCCCAGACAGTCAGATTCCTCCCTAGTAGGGGCACAGTTCAAGCACCGAGTGCCCACTTGAGAACTTCCATCCTACCTTGGCCTTGGTTCTCCTGCTCTCCTCACTGCCGGCACTTGAGCTGCTGGAGGCTGAAGGGTACCAGAACCACTGGGTGCCTGCTTAGATGACAGAAGACTGAACAGTTTTGGAGACCTCTTCCTGTTTGCACAGCTTAGGGCAGGCTAGGACCCTCTTGCCCTGGCTTCTTATTCCTGGTCCAGGGTTGCAGGGAGTTTTGTTTTAGTTTGTAACCAAGAGGAGAAAAAGGGCTAAGGTTGGGCACATCTGAGTCTTTCTCTACTATCATGAATTGGGGAGCAGCCTGTAGAAGGCAGCAGCTACCTGGCTCAGCCTCCCCTCCCCAGAGCAGGTAAGAAGCAGAAAGTTAAGACCCTGGCAAGACAGGGACTGGGAAGGAAGAGCGTTACCTTGGGAACCAGATGGGGTCCTTCAAAAGGCTTCCCTCACCCTTCCCCTTCCACAGAGCTGACTCCACTTTAACGGGATAGAGAGTGAGACTCCTCAGTGTTCACCTCTGGCCTGAAAACCACTCGAGGCAGATGGGGATGGACACCACCCAAGTGCATTAGGTCTAGTTCTGGTGGGCCATGGAAAAGGCTTAGAGTTGCATGGTTAAAAGACTTCATTCTGCCTCTTGCTTGAAGGTATATGGAATATTCTGGAAGATTTTAGGCAGTCTGAGCTGTCCCTTTTGCCTGAAACCTGCAACTTCTACCTTCCAGGTTGTGAGGACGAGGGCTGTGTTTCCGGCTGTGGTCTGTGGGAGAAAATAAACCGGAGAGCCTATGTCAAGGGGCCCATGAGAAAGGTCCTGCCTATTACAGACTACCTGTGCTTTTACAAAATAAAACCAAAAAATTCCCCAAATAACAAAACTCCTGGCCCTTTTTGATAAAGACAAGAGTTAGTTCCCTGACCCTCAAGAAAGTGTTATGTACACCTCCTTATTTGGGAATCACTAGGTTCTGCCTATTTTCCTAAGGTTCCCGCCTTGGTTTCCAAGTATGAAACATAACATTAAGTGTGCTGTTTTATCCATCAAGGCTTACTGAGCTAAGCAGGCCTGAACCAGAGTGGGCTCAAATCGAATTGTGTGGTCCCTGCAAAGCCATGGCTAAGAGCGTGGCCTCACCTCCAAGGCTAGAGAGAATCAAAAGGTTTCCAAGAGACCAGGCTGGACTTGCTGTGGGATTATCCCAATTTATCCAAGGATTTTACATAAAAGCTTAAGTGGAGGAATGGTGTTCCTGTACCAAGGCTCCATGGCTTTGTCTAAGAGCTTGCCACTGCTGTGGACTTCTCAAAAGATTCTCCTTGTCCCACAATGAAAATAAGGTTGACATTCAGCCTCCCTGCATAAAGTGTGGGCTCTGGCAACAACATATGATGTAGTGTGGGAATTTGCAAACTCAAATGCCTACAGGGGCCAGGGAGGTGACACAGAGGTACAAAGTAGTCTGTTTCCACAAAGAAATACTCCTGCACCCATTTTTCTGGAAATGCATGGTCCTTTTTTTTTTTTCGATTTTCCGTCTTGATGGACACGAGATGGAGAAATATTTCTCTACTATGGGAAAACGGTGCCAGTGTGGATAAAGGCTTTCTACACTTTGCCTCTGTTGGTGGAAGAGCAGCAAACTGGGGAGCAGTGTCTCATCTAAAAGGGCAAATGTTACTCAGCTTCTGCCACAGTGGTAATGCAGGTATGTGAGCTCAGCCTGGCAGATTTTCTCATTTTTTGAGGTCAGAAATCTCTTTTTATGCAAAGTCTCCCAAGTTTTGAATGTTGGCTAAAGTAATTAAGGATACTATGCCAGTTAAACACTGTCTGCAGGTTGGCTGTGGCCCGTGAACCCAAATCTCAGTCTGCTCTTGGTCCTCTGAAGCAGGCCTTCTTTTGTCACGTGGCAGTCCCCTCCGAGGGTTGAGGGTGTGAATGCTGAAGGGACAAAGGCAGAATGGGAGAGTCAACCCACTAAAAGGCTAGTGACAGGACCCCAGCCTGAAGACAATGGCAAAATGGCTAGAACCATAGTGACACTGTGATCTCAGGACAAATGGAGAGAGATGAACTCTCTGCATGGGCTTCCTGCATGGGATAAGCGCGCTGAGCGTTTTTGGCGTATGCAAGGTTGTGAGGTCGAGACTCAGATCTCACTATGATTTTAAGACGTCGATAGAGGGACACTCAGCCGCTTTGCACAAACCCACCAGGGCTGCAAGCTGCATCTGAGAACCAGCAGCTGAGGGCAGACAGGGCGGGTCAAAAAAGAGAGATGGGGTCTTGCTCTGTTGTCCAGGCTGGAGTGTGGTGGCTCTTCACAGCTACTCCCTGCAGCTTTGAACTCCCAGGTTCAAGACATCCTTCTGCCTCGGCCTCCTGAGTAACAGGGACTATAGGCGTGTGCCACTGCGCTCAGCTTTCCCCCATGATCCTGCTCACGGCAGGCGGCAGTGCTGAGGAACTAAGAGGAGGCAAAGGCCAGGATAGAGCCAACTTTTCTAGTGCACTAAATTCAAGTGTGCAGATTGAGGTAGTGCCACCACTTACCAGCTGTTCCTTCTCTCTACTTGTTTTCACAGGGTCTGGTGACCTTCTAGGAAGCCCAAAAGTTTGAAACACAGACCTCTCCCATTTCCCAAAAAAGGGAGTGTTGGTGCCTTAGCCTCAGACTGAGGATATAAGGACTTTAAAAGTCAATCATGACCCAAGGACAACTCTGTAACCTGAGGTAAACTGTTCTGCATCATCTTGGCTCACACGGAGATAATTACAGAGGTGCACCCAGTGAGTGAAATGCCAGAACCTGAGACGGAAGTAAGTAGGGAGAAAACCTACTTCCTCAACACTGGGATCTGCAAAGGGTCATTTCGCCCAGCAATAAATAAGGGCAACAGAGGGGGAAAACGCAGTTTAGCTCAGGAGGAATAAAGGTCTGATCAAGTTCAAAGACTACTGTCAGACACTGGCAATTGCCTAGACAGATGCATCTTTGATTTCTAATTTGTTGCCTAAGTCTCTCCATGTAGGACCTGTGCCTGCTGCTCACTCAGCCTTATACTGAACTTGCACCCCGATTCCCACCCCACTGAGCACACGGGCAGCCTGAGTCCCTTTTGCCCTAGTCTCCCATTCCAGGTCCAAACTTCTAGGGAGTTTTGTTTTAGTTTGTGACCAAAAAAAGAAGAAGGACTAAGGCTGGGCATGTCTGAGCCTTTCTCCACTATCAGGAACTAGAAAGTAGCCCCTAGACGGCAGGGGATAATGTCCATGGCCTAGTTCAACCTCCCCTTGCCAGGGTAGGTAAGAAGCAGAGAAAGGAAATATGAAGGACAACACGAGGAGTGGGGGGTGAAGGGGGGAAATGTTACCATGGGAACCAGTTGGAGGGCCTTCAAAAAGCCTACCACACATCTCCTTTTCCATGAAGAGCCCAGATTGTTTTAGGGAGGGCAAGGAGTGGGATCCATCACAGATCAGCTCTGGCCTAAAAAGATCTCAGGCAGGTGGGGATAGATACTATCCGAGCGGGCCTAGTTTGGAGCCATGGGAGAGGCTTGGCAATGGTTAATAAACTTTATAGACTAGGCTGCTTAGAGTTGCACGGAATGTTCCAGAAATTTCACTTAGTCCAGACCCATCCTTAGTCTGAAACTTTCTATCCATTTGATATTCTGGGGCCACAGGGAACCTTGTTAGTTACGATCTTCACTGAGAGAAAACAAACTTGAGAGCTCTGTGCAAAGGGGCCCATGCTTTTACAGACCCATAATGCTTTTACAAACCAAAAGAACCCAACTCCTTTTGACAGAAACAAAAAGCCCTTACCCCAAGGACTCTGTTATGCCCCATTTTATTGGTTTAGAATCAGTAGCTTCTGTACATTTCACCATGCTCCACTTCCTGTTGTTTGTATTCCAAAAATAACCGACTTTCCAGCTTGTTTTCCAAATGTGAAACATAGTAACATTAAATGTTCTTTTTCAAAAGTACACGTCCTCCCTCCACCCAATCAAGGCTCACGGAGCCAAGCAAGTCTGAACCAGGGTGGGCTCAAATCTTTACTATTGAATCATAGGGGCACTGCAAAGTGATGACTGGGACATTACCCCCCAACTTCCAGGTGAGAACTGAATGGTTTTCAAGAGGCCAAGGTGGACTAGGTGAGGGTTTATCCCAATTTACATAAGGAGTTTTACACAAAACATTTGAGAACAAGAATTGCACTCAACTGCACTCAGTAATATAGCAAACCAGCTCTGGCTTTGTTTAGAGGCTAGACTTGAGCCCTCATCCTTGCCGCAGACCTTCTGCAAGAGTTTTCCTCTCCCACAGCTTTACGCTTGGTCCCAGTAAACAAACACTACAGCACCTACAATCTCACAGCCAACCCACTCCCTACGTCCAGTGATTCAGGGGTAAGACAACCTCCTGCAGCTCTGACCAACTGTTTTGCATGAATTGGAAATTAAAAAAAAAAAAAAAACCTAAAAAACCAAACACCTTCAGCCAGCCATACATAAGGAACGGAGTCTCCTCCTTCACCAAGCCTCCCGTCCTTTAGTAGTCCTGTCTACTCCAAACCCCCAAGGATTCCCCCAGCCTCCAGCAGCCTTCTTTCAAGGACTTGTGAGGCCTGTGATGAGCACTGCAAGTTAAACAGGAGCATGGGCCACACTCAGGGGACTCTAGCTCTGCATCTGTCACTCTATTTCTGAGAGAGGAAGAGCTGTACAGCTAGCAATGGGGCTAGCAGGTAAAGGGATGACCAGGTGACAGGCACACTGTCCCAAGGATAAACCTGGCCCTACTAGCATTATGTTGTAATCACTATGGATTAGAACTATGGGTAATAAAGCGTGACAGATTTACTCCTCTGCTGTCATGTCCACAGAGTAATGTCTCCAAGGTCACATATCAGATAAATATGGGCACAGGAACTCATTCCTTATGCTTGATGACCTTGTTTTCCCACTCCCGAATGCCACCAACAAAAAGGGGAGTGCACTGTGGGGCTGACCATAGAGGGAGGAATGGCAGACTTTCCACAGATTACATTTTTTACTCTGGATCAGGTCTCACCTGTGGCCTGGGGAACTCACAGAAAGACAAGTTTCGTACAACCCCAGACTTTTTCTTTTGGCAGCCAACAATTGGTCACATGGCACGTTTCAAGGTTACAGAGGAGCCCCACGGTACAAATGTGGAG
>CAUYSK010119514.1:0-19604 GCA_963575035.1 Avahi laniger
CAGCAGCAGCCTGAGTGGAAGATTTAAGGGAGAGTGAAGACTTTTTTGTCTTTAATTAATCTGAAGCTGATACATGGATTCAAACTCTTACCGTGGGCTCAAATGCACCATGGGTACGTGAGTGTCCCGGGGATTGGAGCACCAGTTTCAAGAGTAACTGTTGATATCACAAATTTGAGGTTCCTTGAATCATCAGCATCATCACCTTTAGTTAATGACCTTTAGTGCAGAACACGGAAAGGTATCATGCCAGTATTAAATAGCAGCTTCTGAAAAATCTTTGGATACATCAAGGCCCATACACTGTTGTACAGTTTACAGGATGTCCTCCCCAAAATATTCCTGGAAAGACGGGAAAGTTGGTAATGATCTTATTTTTTATTGGAAGAAGGGGGCTATTAGAGAGAAGATATGTTGTTAAATTACTTGTTGACCTAGTGCTACAGAATGGTATAATGTGATGATGATATCATGTCTAAATGCCCAAATTCATCTAGTCCTTATCAAGGGGAGTATGCAGTTTACAAACACTAGGTAATTACCTAGCATCCGGGCTATCAGCACCAAGTAACTTTGGAATCTCTCCCTGTTCTACAACAAATTTTCTGCTTTGCAGATGAATTTTGTTGCAAAGTCTAGAAACATTATTAGTTTAGAGAAGGAAGAAGCTCTACACACTAATGGCATGAAAACATTCATTTTCTGGTTAATTTAAGCAAGCTGATGCAAAGTCAGAAGATAAAATATTTCACAGCAGAAATAGCACTCTTCTTTTTTTTCTCGTTTCCCTGAATGTGACCAGCCCACCCCAAGACAACTATGCTGAGCGAGTCCTTTAAATTTGTAAACCAGATGAAAATCTGTAGGAAAATATCTTTCCTATTAAAAAAAAAAACTGTGACTTTTATAAAAGGCTAATTCATGGGGAGGGTTTCGTTTTTATTTATAATCCTTCAAAACAGATATACCAAATTATTAATCTCTTATCTCTCAGATGTGTTGTAAATATCTCCTCACATTGTACCATTTGAGTTACTTTTACCACGTCAGTTTTTAATCTTATGTAACCTTGGAGTTCTGAAACTTTAGTTTTTATCATAGGCACCCTGAGAACTTGTTAAACCAGATTTCTGAGCCAGACACTCAGAATCTCTGACTCAGTACATACAGCGGGTCCATTATCATTTTCTTCCCCTGAAAAGGAGTTTGAGCCTCTCTTTCACAAGGTGAAGGAAAATGCATGCATTGCTATCAAAAATTTCTCTACAGGGCAGTCAATGAATGTGTTTACATATACGTTGCAGTGAATTTGACCAAGAGTCGCATTAAAGAGAAGGACGACTGGAGAGAACCAATTTACAACACAATAGGCACGTCAGCAGTAAAACACAGAAATAGTTCAGTGGGTAAAGAGCATGATAGTACCTAATTGTATCTGCAATAGGAGGTGAATTTAAAAAAAATACATACATATATATATATAAAGATCTTCTTACAGACCCATTGGCTAAGCTAGTTGTTATAGGGTGTGCAGGGTATCCGGGGCGTGGTCCAGATGCAGCATCCATGGGACTACTTGCTCTTTGCAGACTCTGCTCAGTGCATCCTCACCCATCTATTCTTGGCCCATATAATGGCTACAATTTCTAAATAGTTTAGTTTTGATATCATAGTTCATAGAGTGAAATTTTTATGTGATTAGTAAATATGTAGTACTTTGATATTTAGTTAAGATTATATATTAATATTAAAAATAAATATCCAACAAATTCTGAATATATTTAATATTCCTTTTAAACCATTATTAATATGAATCTTCTGAATATCTGAGAAAGTAAGGAAGAGACGATATTAACATACTATGGTCTAGAACATCCTCTGATACCATACAAAACATACAGTGAAAGTCTTAAGTCAGAAACTTAAGTTAGACTTCATCAAAACAGGACCATAATTTTTTGTTCAGGTTCATACTCAAATAAGGAATAGTTGTAATCATTAGGAGGAAAAATGTAAGAGCATATACTAAATAAATTCTACTTTAAAATATTTTAAATAAAGTTTCTGAAACAAATTTTATCAATGTGTTGGTAAAATAAATGAAAAAATAGAATAAACCATCATAATTTTAACCCTATGATTAAGTAGTTTAAAATACTAAAGCATTTCCACAGCAAAATAGTTAATATAGCTTCAGAAATTATTGATAAAGGCTTTTCATTGTCATCTAAGTTTATGGACCACTTGTCCCAACACATATTCTACCAAAATGAGAAAATGGCTTTCATAAAAATTTACAAAGCATTGTTTTAATCAATCAATTATGGCAGCACTATCGAATAAACCACACTTTCCATACTACACTCTATTATGTCTTCATCATACATTAAGATCTCTCATAGAACCGAGTCTACTCCCAAATTTTACTTGACATAAATATATTTTATATTTTATTTACTTACTTCAAATGTAAAGTTCCCTGTAATTTAATGATTTTGGTAGAGCTTGAATTAACATAATTAATATAAATAACTGCTGAATTAACATAACATATATTTATTTCCTGATACTAATGGTTTCAATTAGAAACATTTATTTGAAAATGTCACTGAATTCTGTACAGACAGTACCAGTGTCATACTAGGAGGAATGTCTGGAACTTCAGCTGAAATTTTAGAAAAACTTCCAGAATTTTTAACGTAGCATTAAAATACATTTAAGTGATTCTGAATGATTCAATCCAAGACTTAAACAAATCACTTCTCAAAATTTTTAAAAATTCATTTCCATACACCCAATAAACATTAGATAAAATAGTAACAAAATAAAGAGGTTGGCATCTAAAAAATAATGAAAATTGAAAGACGATTTGGATTTTGGTGAGCAGGCTGTGGGGCTAGAGCTGTAAAAGCCACTCTGAGGTCATTCAAATTCTGTGGATTCACATTAATACTGACTTGGAATGAGTCAGTATTTGGAAAGTGAATCCTTCAGAGAGGTAGCTTTAAGCCATGAAACACTAAACACAATGTCAAATATTCCTTTATCATTATAATAAAAATACAGTTATTACAATGAAAGATTAATCCAATAAAAACATACATATAAAACAAAATGAAGAAAATTATGAGATGTGAAAGCTATCATCAACAGAAATAGATCTGATATACTCTTTAGAACAGAATTAAATAATGAATTTTAAAAGAAAAACTATAAAAACGTCAAATGAATTTCATGTAAATACATTTGTGTGATGACAAAAATGACAAATGGAATTAACTTTTAAATTCTTCCAAATTGGTGAACCTTAAAGTGTAGTCCAATGAAACTTAGGGATGGATGGCGAGCCACACTTAATGTACATAATCCAGATAACTAAATATGTCATTGCAATAAAAGGCAGAACCCTGTCCTTAGTAGATGGATGGCTGTTCCTCATTACAAGGAACTGCCACCAACCGGAGGATAAGGCAAGCGAAGGTCTGATTTAGTGGAGTGGAAGTTCATGGCCGCTGAGTGAAAGGATTTTTTTCCTTCTTAGTATGTGCTTCCCTCTTGGGCCTTGGGCCAAGCAGGCAGGCAGAAAGGACCCTCTATCAGCTTACCTAAACTTACACAGGATATATGCAGTTCTTTCTTTTCCATGGAAGAAAAGTGTTGTCGTCATTGTCTGAGGGTAATTGCTCCTTCCTCGTTAGGGATGCCGACGTGAATCGAGAGACAGGACACGGCCATGGGAGGATTTAACCTTGATACCAATGCTTCAGGTGACTTTCCTTGAGTAGTCCCTTCCAAGGCAGTAGAAACCAAATTTAATTTCATAGTTTCGTATTTTTTCTTAAAAAGTATCCCTCAGGTCCAACAAAATTCAAATTCGTCCTGAGGAATGGAGTTTCCTGCCTTTGACGATGAAGCCCTGTGACTGTCTGTGCTGCATATATTTTAAGAAATGAAATAATCCCAGGGTACAGGTTGTGCTTGGATGATTTTTAAAATCTAGACGTTTGAGTGTTTTTAGATATTTCTGAAATTTAAAAGCAAAGGGGTCTTTTAAACAATAAAATTCCTAATTTAATTTGCATTAAAAATCACGTAATAGTTATTTAAATTTAGAATGACTGTATAAACTTGCAAAAAAATTAAGAAATTAAGCAAAACTTTCTAATTCTTCATAGTTGGTTGTCCGAAGAAAACACGTGCTGGGAAAAAAGTAAAGGCTCTGCAGTTGCCCGGTCACTGTAATTTTTCTATCTAAAATAGATTAATTAATTTAATCATCAACTCTATCTCAATATTCTTTTCCCCTTGGAAACAATGCCTTCCAAATTCATTTGAAAAGAACATTATTCAATTGAGTTTTAAACCCTTTAGTTAATGGTATCTAGTTGAAGATGGATATTACAATTTTGACAAGAAAAAAGAAAATACTCGTAAGTCTATGCATAAAAACATCTAAATGACTAATTGAAAACTTATTTATTTTCCCAAATTTAAACTTTTTCTATCCTTCAAAAAGTACTTGAATAAGAAAAGGAAATTTAACTTTTCTTTAATGGCCTCAAGGTCTCTACCTCAACAGTATGAAGAAATATATAAAGATATCAAAAGGAGAACAGCTAATAACTTAGTAATCATAAAAAGTGTATCAGGAAAAGTATGCAAGACCATAAGCCCACATCCCTTTTTCTTGTAAAAAAAGGTAAATTTTAAAGCTAAATTTATATCTTTAAAGACTGAAAAGTTCTGAAATAAGTTTTAAACCAAGAATTATGAAGCTGTACACATACCAAATAAATATAATTAAATTTATAATCCCAGTTCATTCCTATTCTAACTCAAATCATTTGATAAATTGGTTTGTGAATTCAGAATTCATGAAAAAAAAATGTGTCTTCTCTCTGATGTTTCACGAAATAAAAATCAATATAAACTTGTCAGATTAGTCAGGGTTGGCTTCATGGGCATGCGACCTTGATAGACAACCTAGATAGGGACGCATGCTAAGAAATGACCTTGGTTTAATGCTCTGTTGTCCCTATCTTGAAATTCTTGCATTTCCATATTGAATTGGGCTTTATAAATTATGCAGCTGGTCTTGATTTTAGTATATGCCAAGATTTTTTTAATAATAAAAAGGCCAAATTAAATGAAACATAGATTTTTGATAAATTATTATCTATAATACTATTTGAATTTATGTAAATATTAATATCAGTACTCAACTAAACTGATTAAAGATGATGCACCAATGAACTGTGTAAGCCACGTGGGCTCATTGACACACATGGAGGAAAAGAGGTCCTGAATTATTAATTTAATTATTAAGTCACTAAATATGAAATGTCCGATTACGAATCAAAAGTGTAGTTTAGGCCGGGCGCGGTGGCTCACGCCTGTAATCCTAGCACTCTGGGAGGCTGAGTCGGGCGGATTGTTTGAGTTCAGTTCAGACTCCGTCTCTACCAAAAATAGAAAGAAATTAATTGGACAGCTAAAAATGCATAGAAAAAATTAGCCGGGCATGGTGGCGCATGCCTGTAGTCACAGCTACTTGGGAAACTGAGGCAGTAGGATTGCTTGAGCCCAGGAGTTTGAGGTTGCTATGAGCTAGGCTGACGCCACCGCACTCACTCTAGCCAGGGCAACAGAGTGAGACTCTGTCTCAAAAAAAAATAATAATAATAATAATGGCTTTCTGCGTTTGCCTCCAAAATAACATTTTCATTTCTACCAGGGGTCCTCAAAATCTCCTCAAAATTTTTCAACCCTGGAGTAATTAATGATGGGAATGTCAGGGAAGGTGGAAGGCATTGGGAAGAGATTTCCCAGCCTTTCCTTATCCTTCGCATCACTCCAATGTCATATTTCTGGAGTCAGTGGAAAGGGAATCCCAGAGAGTGGGTCATGAGAAAGGAAAATATGCCTTCAAGGTTGCACCTGGCTTTGAATAGGAAAAACAAACTACAAGCATCTGAATCTCAGCATAGGTGAGAACAATGCAAAAAAGCAAAATCAAAGACTAATGGGTCATTTGCCAACATTTAATAAAATTGCTTGCGATTTGCGTAGTTGAATGTAATAAAGCTTCATTAAAAAGTAGTTATAACAACTAATAAGACCTTAATTAAATTAGCTTTCACTGGGCAAGCTGCTTTTGAAGTCCTAATTAGGTTATTTGCTGCCACTAGCCTAGCCTGAAAACAAAAGAAGACTCTGTTAAGTCCTCCATGATGCCTAGAAAGTCTGGTCTCTGGCCTAGGGCAGGAAATGCCACAGGTTCTAAAATTTGGGGGCAGCCAGTCCGCGACTATCTTAGCTTTCCAGAAATCATGGAGTGTGGCCAGAGTGAAGTCCCACTGCTCGTCGGAGCCAGATAATTGCAAAGATGGAAAGGACATAAGAAGGTGGAAATGCCAAGAATTTCATTTTACAGATGAGGAAACTGAGGCCATGTGAGAAGTGATTCGTCCAAGGTCCCTCAGCAACAGGCAATGTCCCCCACCCCCCTAATCTTCTTCCACCATGATCTACAATAAACACAGAACTCAGGGCTGCTACTACGGGTTCTCATTTGGGAAGGGAGAGGCAAACAAAAAGTCCTGGGTTCTCAGAGGCACCTTTCATTGAAGCATGGCAGATGTGTGTGTCTGTGTGTCTGTCTGTCTGTCTCTGCGTGACTGTGTGTGTGAGAGACAGAGATGTGTTGATGGTCGTTCAGCCCAAGGCAAATTGCTGATCTGCTTACAAACTGTCTTTGCATTGCTGCTTCAATGATCTTCCTAGAACACAGATCCAGCTGACCCAGTTCCCCGCTGAGCTACCACAGGGTGGCTTCTGAGCTCCTGAGCACGGTACAAACATCACCTCACAATTGGAGTCTAACCTACCTCATCTCTCGAGACTAGGCTTTGTGTTCAAACAGACAAGAAGCCTAGCCCTATCCCTCACTAGCTGTGCGACCTTGGCCAAGTTAATTAATCTCTCTCAGCTCCCATTTTTCTGCCTAGAAAATGGGAAAAATGTTTTACTTATCTTATTGGGTTCATAGGAGAATTAAGAGACAATGAAGTGGGCCCATACTATTCCTCCTCCAACCACACAGGAGCAGTCTTCCTTCCTGAATACGCCTGGCTCATTCATGCCCCAAGCCTTTGCATATGCTGTTCCTTCTGCCTGTGACACCCTTCCCCTTCTTTTCTGCACCATGAATTTTTCCAATTCAAGTGTCCAGGTCAAAGGTCCCGTTTGCTGTCTTCCACAACTCCCCAAGCAGTGGCTACTGCCTCTCCTGTGCTTTCTCTGTCCTCTCCCTCCATGCCCATCAGAGCCTTGTCACACAGGCCTGAAAGGAGCTTTCTGATGTCTGTCTCTCCCCTAGGAGATTGGGTCTCACCGAGCACAGGCCTGGTGAGTGAGCAAAATTTAATCATAACAACTGTGAGGAGGAACTGTAAGGAAGGAACAAGATCAGTTCAATGTCACTTCTACTCTTGCACCAATGCTAAAATACAGACAAATTCTCTGTGTACTGACAAAGATTCTTTGCTTGACCAAATCTTCATCAGCCTCCTGAACTTTCTTCTAGACCCATTTGTGCACTCCTTGTAAAATCTAGTTTTAGCAAGACTCCTGGTAAGCCAGTTTAGCAAGAATCCCCCACCCTTGATAGCTGATCACTTCGATTTCTGATCACTTCCGATATCTAATCAGGTTCTTCATCCTCCACCATCCTCCAGGTGATACCAGCCTGCCTTCAGTAAGAATTCTGTTTGGTTTAGCCAAAGCCCCCCTTACCCCTGATGTTTCCTGGTAGTAAATTTCCAACCACTGACCCCACCCTGCTCCTTGCCTATAAATTTCCACTTGCCCAGGCTGTAGTCAGAGCTGAGCCCAGTCTCTCTCCCACCCACTGCAAAATCCCATTGTAGTTGTCTCTATACCTATACCTTACTGTGCTTTAACAAGAATCACTGAGGAATTTTTTTCTTTAACAGTACACACATACTCACATACACATGCATATGCACACACGCCTATATACACACACAAATGTACACCATCACCCCCCAAGATATTTGCAGCAATGACCTGTGGTAGCTTTTATTTTCTTCTCATGCTTCTCTGTACTGAGCATATATTGCTCTTGTGGTACAAAACAAAATAAAGACAGTTCTTTAAACCAATGGGCTGAAAGAATAAACATGAAATGCCAACTTTCCAAACATATCCCTACGACAGTGGGGACCTACCTGAATTTCAGTGTGGTACAATTCTGATTTAAGGCATCACAGTCTCTGAATTTCTTCTCTGTGATGTCTGTGACAAGAGCTAGTTTGGAACAGCAAGGTACATGCTGTAAGGTGAATCACTTCCGTGGTATCTTTATGGTGACCTTTTTGAGTACTGTGAGTTTTTACAGACAGTAGAGGATAGGTACTGTGCTATCCGATATAGGAGCCGCTAAACACATAATGATAATCACGTTTAAATTAATTAAAACTAAAATTAAAAATTTAGTTCCTCAGTCACAGAAGTCAAATTTCAGATGTTCGATGGCCACACGTGGCTAGTGGCTACCATATTGGACAGCACAGATTTGGAACATTTTCCTCACTGCAGAAAGTTCTACTGATGGTGATAAGTTAGTATATTTTTTAGCTTGTTCCAGACATGGTTGACGGTCCAGCAATTCCATTACTGGCATCTACCCAAAGGAAAAAAAGACATTCTGTAAAAAAGACATCTGCACTAGAATGTTTATAGCAGCACAATTCACAATTGCAAAGATGTGGAAACAGCCCAAGTGCCCATCAATACTTGAGTGGATTAATAAAATGTGATATATGTACACCACGGAGTTCTACAAAAAGCAATGGTGATCTAGCACCTCTCGTATTATCCTGGATAGAGCTGGAGCCCATTCTACTAAGTGAAGTATCCCAAGAATGGAAAATCAAGCACCACATGTACTCACCATCAAATTGGTATTAACTCATCAACACTTAAGTGCGTATATAGTAATAACATTCATCAGGTGTCAGACAGGTGGGAGGGTGGAGGAGGGGATGTTATATTCAACCTAATGGGTGCTGTGCACACTGTCTGGGGGATGAACATGCCTGAAGCTCTGACTCAGGTAGGGCAAAGGCAATATATGTAACCTAAACATAGGCACCCTCGTAATATGCTGAATTTTTTTTTTTTTTTTTTTTTTGAGATAGAGTCTCACTCTCTTGCCTGGGCTAGAATGCCATGGTGTCAGCCTAGCTCACAGCAACCTCAAACTCCTGGACTCAAGCGATTCTCCTGCCTCAGCCTCCCAAGTAGCTGGGACTACAGGCACATGCCACCATGCCTGGCTAACTCTTTCTATTTTTAGTTGTTTGGCTAATTTCTTTCTATTTATGTAGAGAAGGAGTCTCTTTCTTGCTCAGGCTGGTCTCGAACTCCTGAGCTCAAGCAATCCTCCCACTTTGGCCTCCCAGAGTGCTGGGATTACAGGCATGAGCCACCGCGCCCGGCAGTAATATGCTGAAATTTAAAAAAAAATAGAAAACAAACAAACAAACACGATTGACAATGTCTTGAGAATGAACACATCCATTTGCCCTTCTTGTTTAAAAAAATAAAAAGCATTCATGGTGATGTAAAAGGGCACAGCAACTTTGGAAAACAGTTTGGCAATTCCTCAAAAAGTTAAACATGGACCTTATAACTCAGCAGTCTCACTCCTAGTATAGACACAAGAGAATTGAAAACATGTGCTCACACAAAAATTTGTCTATAGATGTTCATAGCAGCATCATTCATGATGGCCAAAAAATGAAAATATCCCAAATGTCTATCAGCTGCAAAATGCAAAACGGATAAACAAAAGGTGGTGTATCCATACAACAGAATATTACTTAGCCAAAAAAAAAAAAGAATGAAGTACTGATACATGCTACAACACAGATGAACCTTGAACACGATATCCTAAGGGAAAGACGCTAAAAATAAAAAGTCACATATTATGTGATTCTGTTGATATGAAATGTCCAAAATAGACAAATTCACAAAGAGAGAAAGTAGATTGGTGTTTGCAGAGACTGAGAAGGGGAAATGTGAGTGACTGCTATGGTTCCTTTTGGAGATGATGAAAGTGTTCCATAATTAGATAGTGGTGATGATGTACAACTCTGTAAATATACTAAAAACCACTGAATTGCACACTTTAAAAGAGTGCATTTATGGTATGTGAATGATTGCTCAATAAAGCTGGGTTTTTTTTAAATACTGTTCTAATTGGAGGCTGGGCAAGGTGGCTCACACCTGTAATCCTAGCACTCTGGGAGGCCGAGGTGGGCGGATCGTTTGAGCTCAGGAGTTCGAGACCAGCCTGAGCAAGAGCGAGACCCCGTCTCTACTAAAAATAGAAAGAAATTAGCTGGAAAACTAAAAATATATGGAAAAAATTAGCCGGGCGTGGTGGCACATGCCTATAATCCCAGCTACTCGGGAGGCTGAGGCAGGAGGATCGCTTGAGCCCAGGAATTTGAGGTTGCCGTGAGCGAGACTGACGCCATGGCACTCTAGCCCAGGCAACAGAGTGAGACTCTGTCTCAAAAAAAAAAAAAAAAAATATTGTTTTAATTGGGAGGCAACCTAATTGTCCATCCATAGGCAAGTGAGGAAATAAATTCTGGCCCATCTATACAATGGATTGTGATGCAGCCGTTAGAAAAAATGAATTAGACCTGTATACTAATTAACAAAGATCTTTAAGACAAATTGTTAAGGGGGAGAAAAAGCAAGTTTCAGAGTGCTGCATACTATAAAAGTATAGTATAAAATGTTACATTTTTTAAAATCCCGAATATTCTATTTTCTATGGGTATATATATAGAAATACACAGGAAAAAAACTGAAAGGTAGTGCATCAAAAAGATAAAAATATTTGCCTCTGAGGATGGGTCCTGGAATTAGGGATAGTAATAAAAGGGTGTCTTCTTAATTTTTAAAAGAAACTGTATTCATTTATTACATGTGTAATTAACAATTTTTAAATCTCTCTTTATTAAAATAAAAATATGAATTGGATCATCTCTATGGGATATAAAAAGAAATATAATAAAGAACAAGTTTCAAAGGAATAAACTACTTAAGTATAACCGGGTACTTTTTCTCTCTGTTAATTCAGCTCATATGTTCCCAGAAAAACAAACTTAACTCTTAATCTTTGCTTAGCCCTGAACTCTCTAGGGCTGAAAATACATCCGCTGGGCCAATTCCTCTGTTCGAAGACCCTGCCAATAGAGCCCTAGACCTGAGCGTCCTAAACGCCCCAGCTCCAACCTGATTAAAGATCGTTAGTCTAATGACTTCCTCCCTGCGTCACCTGCCAGCATCTCTCCCTACCCCAATTTATCTAGGTGATGCCTCAAAATTCTTTTATGCTCCCTGTAGCCTGAGCCTCTGCTGAGACGATTGAGGATACTGTGAATGACCTACTTAGGGGATTTTTTTTTTTCAGGGATTAGGGAGCAAAAGAGATTTGCCTTTCATTTGATTTTTCCCCAATTTTTTCCAATCTTTTCTTCCCCCAGATCACAAAAAAAAAAAAAAAAAAAAAAAAAGTACAATTTTTAAAAGAACAAAATGGAACACTTTCTCATTTGGTAACTAAAATTCTGTGATGATTTTCTTCAAATCAGTGTATTGTTACCTGGGTGACTGACTTACTACCACAATTGGCTTCACTCTCATTCATTCTCTCTCTTTCTCTCTCTCTCTTTCTGACTCTCACTCCCTAATTTTATTCTTCTGCATTCTCTCTTTCAAATCAATAGCTCTTTGCCATTCAATGTGATTCTTTACCCGAGATTTGCTCGGTTATTTACATCACATCCAACAGAGGCTACTCTTTGTGAACCTAGATTCTTAAAATGGACCGGTCCTGTTCCTTTCCGAACCTTTTGAGCAGGGCTCTTTTTTTTTTTTTTTTAACAAAAACACTTCTAAAGATACCAATTTACTCAGGATGCCCCAGGAACAAATGGCCCCATTTGTTACGGCGCAGAGCGGTGGCTATCAGCTTCCTCTCCCGCCGCCGTCTCCTGGCCTGAGTGCCGCGCTCCTGTGTTTTCGTTTATTACCTGTCTGACTGCCGTGCCGTGTCCTGCAGGCTGCTCATTATTCTAGATACAAATTCAAATTCCATCTGCAGTGTCTAGTGAAGAATGATCCAAAGTAGCACAAGGTCTCTGTTAATCAGTTAATTATTGTACGTCACACAGAGAATGACTAACACTTAGCCAAAGAAACATCAGAATAATGCTGGGAAACCTGGCCTCTCCACAGGCCGGCTTACCGTTTTGTCAAAGTGCTCCTACTAAAAGATGATTGCTCGCTCATGATAAACGAATGAGAGAGGCCTTCGGTGGGCATAAAATTAACAAAGCCTTACCATTGGCACCCAGGAAACACAGCCACCGTGTGTACCCTGTGCCAGGCTCTGTGCTACGTGCCTCACATACATCATCTCCTTTCATCTTTACAGCAACCCTGGGGGGAAAGGCTTATTATATGCCTAATTTTACAGAAGTGCACCTCCGTGAAGCTTATAGTCTTAGGGAGTGGGCATGCACAAGCAGTACGTATATAAATAAACAGTATGATATCAGGTAATTGTAAGTACTATAGAGGAAATAAAATGGGATGGTGTTCTAGAGAGACGCAAGGTGGTAAAGATCAAGAGAAAGCATGAGAAGGCTGGGAGGCAGGACTCTTTGAGGTCATGGGCTGAAACTTGGTGACTAGAAGAAGCCAGCCATGCAGGGATCTGGAGGGAGTGCATTCCAGGCAGCACGGACAGTGGATGCAAGGGCGCTGAGGTAGGAATACATTTGACATGGTTGCCATGGAACATGGCAGCCAGAGTGCTGGAGCGGAGAGAGGGAAGGGGAGAGAGGTGACAGAGGATGCCCCATAGGAAGGAAGCATGGACATCTCGTGAGGCCTTGTAGGTCACAGTAAAGAAGTTAGCATTTTCTCTAAGTGCAATAGAAAATCTCAGGAAGGTTTTGGAAAGGGAAGAATTTAATCTGACTTACACTTTTAAAGACCTCATGGGGTAAGTACAGACTGGGTTGTAGCGGCTCAAGGGTGGAGACAGGGAGATCAACTGTGAGGCTGTATCAGGGGTCCAGAGAGAGATGACAGTAGCTTCGGATTGCATTCTGTTCTTACGTGTAAAAATCTAGACCGTCTGGGGAAAAGCCTGATCCAGGATTTACAGAAAATTCCCTGCCTTACTTAATAAATTGACGTGAGACATCTTCAGGACTTGTCTCACCTCATAATGAATGTGTACAAAGTGTGTGCCACTTATTTTTCTTTTCTTTTTTTCTTTTAAGAGACAGAGTCTCATTCTGTTGCCCGGGCTAGAGTGCCGTGGCATCAGCCCAGCTCGCAGCAATCTCAGACTCCTGGGCTCAAGCGATCCTCCTGCCTCAGTCTCCCAAGTAGCTGGGACTACAGGCATGTGCCACCATGCCTGGCTAATTTTTTCTATATATTTTTAGTTGTCCAGCCAATTTCTTTCTATTTTTAGTAGA
Organism: Avahi laniger; assembly: GCA_963575035.1. Taxonomy (NCBI): domain Eukaryota; kingdom Metazoa; phylum Chordata; class Mammalia; order Primates; family Indriidae; genus Avahi; species Avahi laniger. The sequence goes on from CAUYSK010119514.1 coordinate 13,596, forward strand.
GACGGGGTCTCGCTCTTGCTCAGGCTGGTCTCAAACTTCTGAGCTCAAACGATCCGCGCGCCTCGGCCTCACAGAGTGCTAGGATTATGGGCGAGAGCCACCGTGCCTGGCCCACTTATTTTTCTTTGAATAAACTTTTTATTGAAGTGTGACATACATACAGAAAAGTGCACCACTCATAAGGGCACGGCCCTGTCAGTGCTCACAAAATGAACACATCCGCGTAAGCAGCACCCAAAGGAAAAAAGAAAAGATTATCAATACCCCCAAAGCTCCCTCCCTCTCCCCCTCCAGTCACTCTCTGCCATTCCAAATGTGTGTCTGTCATGTGTTTTGCCAGAATGACATTCTGTAAATCCATTTTCTCCATCTTGCTTAACCCATGACCCTCTTTTCTAAACTGAAAAAATGCCCTCTGCAATCAGGGATTTTCTTATGCCACTCGCCGACACAATTTGAATTTTCTGTTCTGCAATGTGTGTTATGAAAACAACAGGGTTTTCACATTTAAAAAGTATAGATAATACTAAATATACCTTTTAAAAACTAGACATAAATTCCCACTCCCAGATTCTGTTGTGTCCCCTCTTAAGAATCAGAGCTCACTGGCTGGGCACGGTGTCTCATGCCTGTAATCCTAGCACTCTGGAAGGCCAAGGTGGGAGGATTCTTGAGGTCAGGAGTTCAAGACCAGCTTGAGCAAGAGTGAGACACCGTCTCTACCAGAAAACAGAAAAAAATTAGCCGGGTGTGGTGGCACACGTCTGTAGTCCCAGCTACTTGGGAGGCTGAGGCAGGAGGATGGCTTGAGCCTAGGAGTTTGAGATTGCAGTGATCTATGCTGACACCACTGCACCCCAGCTGGGGCAATAAAGTGAGACTCTGTCTCAAAAAAAAAAAAAAAGGAATCAGAGCTCACACACATAAACATGGCATAAATTCTGGAAAGCCTCTAGGTTACCTTGTCTAGCACAGTCTTGAAATCCAATGTCACAGACAGTTGGACTAAGATACATGAGTTGGTAATAAAGAACAAAGACAGGATTTCAGGCTTTGTTCAGAGAACAAGACACTGATGGAAAACTAATATTTACTGAGTATTTATTAAGTCCCCAGCACTGACCTAGGTGTTTTAGTATGTTATCTTATTTAATCTTCACAACCCTTTGAGGATGGTATAATTCTCTCCATTGTACAAATAAGAAAACCAAGGCTCAGAAAGGTGAAATAATTGACCCAAGTTCTCAGGGCTCATGAGTGGCAGAGCTCCGCTTGCACTGAGCTCTCTCTGCCCCCAAATCTCACGCTTATTTCACTCAACCAAAGCAGCCTCTTTAGTGCTTTTCTTCCTTTGATCTGCACTAAATAGATTGAAAATGTTAGTCTCAACACTTGGGTGCTGCAATAAGCCTCATTTCTTCTAATGGTTTCCCTTTTATATTCTTTTTTTAATATACTGGCTTTCAAATTAACGGTAAAGCTATTCATAAATGAAATGAGGGACCCAGCTATGACTTTGCTTCTTTCCAGAAGCCTTTCCATGGCTCTTTAAGCCTGATGAAGTTTAATGCTTGCTATAAATCCAGGAAAGAAATGAATGAGCACAATTTATATCGCCCCAGTCCAGAGTCTGGCCACGTGAGGGACACAGGAGTTACGTTGCGTCACCATATTATCTGTTATTGAGAAAGAAGCCAGCAATTAGCAAAGCAATTTAGATTAACCACATTAACATCTCGGAGAGGGATACACGTTCTCTGGCTTTCTGGACGCTCCTCCAAGCTCAAGCTGTCTCTGGGTTCTTTGGCTTTGCGTCATGAAGGGAATTCATTTGATCAATTACTTTGCTGCTGCCTAATTAGAAAGCATGGCCATACTTGCCCATCGGTTTCACAGAGATTAAACTTGGGATCCTGACTGCAGACCAATTTTCGTGGCTGAAAGTCGCTGTACCTTTCATCGTCAATCCATACCAAGTTCTCGGAGTTAATCATAATGGGCATTTAGCCCGGGGCTGGAGTAATATTCTCAAAGTCCAGACAGCTGGGCCTCCTGAGTCCTCCTGCACAACAGAGGAGATTATTTTGCAAAAGCCCGTTGGCTTAAGAAGCCCTGTTTTTCCACACATGACACGTACCACCCTACACAGAGCACTTTCCGCTCCCCCTTTCATTTGAGTTTCCCAGTATCCCAACAGGAAAGAAGGTACAACTCACGTGCAACGTGAAGAAGGGAACTTTCCCAGAAACGACCACTCAAGGCCACAAAGTGTTTTTCAACTGAGATCAGTCATCGTTTTTTCAAAAAGTAACTTTTATTCGATGAGTTTTGTCTTCTTACAAGAAGTTGTACACTTCAGTGTAGAAAATTTAGAAGATACAGAAAAACAAAGAGAAGATAATAAAAAGCTGCCCCTCAAACATAACCACTGAAATGTTTAATGTATGTTTATTCAGCCATTTTTCTATGGGATGATATCATACATACTATTCCGTACCTGTTCTTTATCTTTTAACACATTATGAACACTTTTGTAATCATATTCACTGATTTAATCTTCACTGGTGGAGCAGCATATATCATCAAGCCAATTACTTATGTTGAATATTGGGGTTGTTTACAATTTTTAGTGATGACGTGATAAATAATGTGGCAATAAAATCCTTGTATCTAAATAATAATCACATTTATTGAGTATTTATTGTGTCTCAGATACTGTACTAAGTGTTTTATATGTATTTTCTCATTTAAGCCTTCCAAAAATCCTATGGATAAATAACATTATCTCCATTTTACAGATGAGAAAACTGAGGCCTAGAGAGGTTAAGTAACTTGTCCATGATGACACAGATGATAGGTAACAATGCTCAAATTTAACTCAAGTCAGTCTGACTCCAGAGCTAGGACACTTAGCCACTAACATAAATTCTTAGAATTATAATTTCAGGGAAACTAAATTCTTAAAACAGTCTTTGAGTCACATTACCCAATTACGTTCCAGAAAGCATGTTCCAGTGTATACTCCCACCACCAGGGTATGAATGCCCATTCACTTACATCATTACCAACATGAGGTACTATTAAATTTGTATTGTTCATTAGGGAAATGAAGCCCAATCTTCTGATAGCTCATTCACGCTTTCAGAGCATGCATGCAATCTCGTTCCTGATCAAAACAGTGATTTTCTTTAAATCAATGGCTCTCATCCTTTTTTCAGTACATGGGCCCTTTTGAAAATTTGTTGGAAGCTATGAAACAGCTACACGGAAAACATACATATGCACATCAAACAAGCCCTTATTTTTCAATGACTCACAGACACCATTAAGAACTCCTGTGCTTGCTAGAGGATTGATGCGCTAACAACATTAAAATTAAAACTAAAAGTGGGACTAATAAACCCCATCATCAAATGCTGGTTTCCAGATTGTTCTTTTTAACAATCCTGCAGCATAAGGATCCTGAGCAGGAGAGACTGGAATAAAATGCCCAGGCACTATAATGATGCATTTGCCATGTGAAGGCAAGTGCCCAGGTCAAGACTCTCTCCTGCGGTCATGCTGTCCTCTACCAGGCCAGCAAGACCTCAGAGCAGATGGACCGGCCAGCACCAGCCTGCCTCCATTTGTGCACTTCAGCAGCCTCAGAAGAACAAGTCTGGAAGCCGCTTGCCAAATGCACTTCCTCACATGCTGGTGCTTTTCATTATCTCCCCTTGCGTCCTACTCCTTAATGGTTTGCAAAGCCTCATCCCAGATCAGTCAAACCTCCACCAACCCTATGCATCCCTCCTCCCATCACAAGCAGTGGATCGGGGCAAGGGAGGATGGGAGAGTGAGGTCCAGGGCCTCGCCCATCCATCTGCTCTGAATGCTGCTATGCCAGGCACATTTTTTCTGCGAGACCTCCTTGGCCTGAGCACGTGCCTCTGGGAGTAATGGGGTTGTTTTTCATAATGATCCATCGAGGCTCAGTGATATTTTCAGAATTGGGGTGGAACATCTGGTCCCAGCCTGTAAAGAAGAAGGTGGACAGAGAAATTAGCAAGCTCGAGTGGACTGCGCTTTTGGGTGACCCAGTGGAGAATTTAGCTCCATCTGGATGGGCAGGGCCACACCACCGTGAGACAGGCACGAGAACGCAGGCCCCTCCTCAGGCTGGAATCTGAGCTGCCCTGCCCTGGCCACCCACCCATGGCCACCTTTGGGGTCTCACCGTGCTCAGGACCACCTCATCCTAGGCAGAAATCTGGGGAGGACTGGTGATGGGAACAAGGGCTGTTGTGCCTTTTTTATAGCTTTTTTATTGCCTGACTTAATTCTATCTTTTCATTCCTACTTATTTTTTTCATCCTGTGAAAACTTACCCTTTGCCATCTTCTCACATTTGTCCTTGGCATTGCCCCTCTACGGATCATGGGAGAATTTGTGAGTTAAGCATCCACTCTCCCTCTGCCTTCTCAGGTGCCCAGGACTTAACCTTTCACAAGGCCTGGAGGTGGGAGAAAGATAACTTTTCAATTCTAAATAATTACAGTTTCTCCTGGGTTTGGCTGGGAAGAGAAGTCATCTGAAAACAGTATATTCACACCCAAACAAGGCTCTTCTTTGTCCCCCTGCACCTTCCACTCTCCTGTGGACTCTGCTCCACTTTCTCAGATTCCCTTTTGGTACGGTGGTCACCCCTTACCCGTGGGGGATTCATTCCAAGATCCCCAGTGGATGCCTGAAACCACAGAGAGTACTGACCTCTACATACACTGTTTCTTCCTATACAAACATACCTGTGATAAAGTTTAATTTATAAATTAGGCACAGTAAGAGATTAACAATAATCTGTAGATGGGCAATGTCAAGAACAAAAGCGAGAAGATCGGGCAAGGGTGAGTTTTCACAGGATGGAGATGAAAAGATAGAATTAAGCCAAGCAATAAAAAGTCACAAAAGCCCTTGTTTGCATCACTGCTCCTCCCTGTGTTTCTGCTTGGGATGAGGTGGTCTTGTGCACAATTAGCTATTGTTATGATTAGAACAATCATCACGATATAGTGTAATGAAAGTTATATGAATGTGGTTTCTCTCTCTCTCTCTCTCTCAAAATATCTTATTGTATGTAATATTTTTGGACTGCAGTTGACCACAGGTAACTACAACAGTGGAAAGCAAAACTATGGATTAGGGGGAACTACTGTCCTTGGTTTCTTGGTGTCTTGGTGGCCCGCCTCACAGGTCAAAATAATAGTAGATGGAAAACAGGAACTCGTGGCTTGTAATGAGATAGTTCTGTGACTCTGAAGAAATTGCTTCTTTTCTAAGCTTTAATTTCAGCATCTGTAAAATGGGGACAGTTAGCTATACCTCCCACTTAGAATTGTTTAGGGCACTGAATGAGACATGCATCTTAGTGGTTAGATACAGCGCTTGCCCCCATGCGCTCTCGATAGGTGGGAACTGCTTTTGCTATTGCTGTTTCCGTTATTAAAGTCAGATCACCACCATCTTCTGTATTTTCTTTGGAAACCTCATAAAGATTGAGTCTGTTTCTATTACGAGAGTCAGGACACATTCTCCAGGACACTGTGTGAGAAGTCAGGCCTCCTCCCTCAAGAGCTCAATAACCTTCTTAAGTTACAGGCTTTCTGAAACACTTTCCCTACTGCGGTTACACCCCCACCCACAAAGGGGGTGCTAGCCCCTGCCCTTCCAGCTTCTGTCTCCTGAAAACATGCAAAGATGGAATCACTTTTGCAGGAACATTCTTTGAAAGTAGCAATATCAAATAACACCTCCTTCCCGCAAGATCCCTCCCACACGTCTCTCCAACACTACGGGTAACCAGCACCTCCTGGTTTTCCTCTAGACACCTCCACAACAAATGTTCCAGGGGAGTGACAAGTCTCAGGCTGTGGGAATCAGCACTGGAGTAGAGGAAAGGCCAGTAGTTCTGAGTTAGGCCTGGAATTGAATCTCTACCGCTATACAATCTTGAGCATGTTTCTTTTTTTTTTT
>CAUYSK010119517.1:0-17883 GCA_963575035.1 Avahi laniger
AGTGTTGAACTACCCTTCATTCAATAACAAACCCCATTTTGTCAAGATGTATTATCTCTAACACTGTTAGGGATTAAATAAATCATTTCTATAAATTTGTGTTCATAATTTTTTTATTTTAAGCACTTTTATTTGGCAAGAAATAATACAGAATATATTTTATTCAATTATTTTCATATTTGCATTTTTTCCTAATTACTTCCCCGACCCTAAATTTCCTAAAAGGTAATTTTTGCATCTATGTTCATGAGAGATTTTATCTCTTAATTTGAAATATTTTTCTTTCTTAACTAATTTAAACGTTTTTGTCTTTTTGGGGTATCAGATCATTGCTGAATATATGGATATACTGTTGTTTGTAATATTCTCATCATATTGTTTAATATCTGGTGTGATTTGGTGTGAACTTACCATTTTATTTTTTTGCTTTTATTATTAATTGACCCTTAACAATTGCTCATATTTATGGGGTACAGTGGGCTATTTCTATACATGTATTTAATGTGTATTGGTCCAATCAGAATAATTGTGCTAGAAACATTCTGAATCTGCTCTTCTAGCTATTTGAAAATGTGCAATACATTGTTAATGATAGTCCCAGTGTTGTATAACACTAGAGCTTGTTCCTCCTGTCAAGCTATAATTTTGTATCTATTACCCCCCGTCTGGCCAGCCCCCCTTCCCAGCTTCTGCTCTCTACTTCTACGAGATCACTTAAGTTACTGCTTTAATTCTGAGACTGATGAGGTTAATCTTCTCTATTTCTCTTGGTCATTTTGACTAGAGGTTCACCAATTTTATTAAGCTCTTGGAAGGGTAAGTAATGATGTTGGGTGTCTGTATCTTATTTCCAAATTAATGGAAATGCCTTTCATGGAGGAAGAATGAGTGAGCACATCAAAGTTTGCCGTAAATACATCCATAATGGAGAACAATGATTCAGTTCTACAGCAACTGAAGTATAGATCTAGAAAAGCATAAGTTCTAAAAATGTTATATAATTATTTTCTGTCCTTCCCTCAATTTTATTAAAGTATAATTAATAAATAAAAATTATATCTATTTATGGTATACATGTTTTGATATATGTATACATTTTGAAATTATTGTTATTATTTTTATTTCAACATATACTGGGGGTACAAATATTTAGGTTATGTATATTTCCCTTGCCACCTCTCGAGTCAGAGCTTCAAGAGTGCCTGTCCCCCAGACGGTGCACACCAGACCCATTAAGTATGAGCATACCCATTCCCTCCTCCCCACTCCCATCTGCCCGACACCCGATGAATGTTATTCCTGTATGTACACTTAGGTGTTGATCAGTTAAAACCAATTTGCTTGTGAATACATGTGGTGCTTGTTTTTCCATTCTTGGGATACTTCACTTAGTAGAATGGGTTCCGGCTCTATCCAGATCACCATTGTTTTCTGTAGCTGAATAGTACTCCATGGTATACATATACCACATTTTATTAATCCACTCATGTATTGATGGACACTTGGGTTGTTTCCACATCTTTGCAATTGTGAATTGTGCTGCTATGAATGTTTGAGTACAGATGTCTTTTTTATAGATGGTAAAAATTTGTCTCCTCAATTCTGAACATTAAACAGGCATTTATCCATTTGTCTACTGGATATATTCATGAATTTTAATGTTCATTGTAAGTCTTGTTTTCATTTAGAAAATCACACAGAGTACCCTTGTGTACTGAGCGGAAACGTTTATAACAATGAGCACACAGTGATTTTCTATAGATGTTTCTGCTTCAAAGATTGATTTCAAAGATAAACTGGAAGATTGGCAATATCTGGGTTCATCACAGGCAGATACTCAGGAAGCCTGATCATCACTGATTGAATTCGAAGGAGATAAGATTGGATCCAGCAGCTTATAAGCTGAAGTTTTCTCGAATGTGATGATGTGGGATCCATCCCTAACATCACATGAGGAATCGTTTCCAATGTCCATGCCTGAGAAATCCCCACTCTGCTTGGTGCAGGATGAGAAGAGCTCTCCATCACTCACACCCACAGCCCAAAGCTCAGTCCTGCCAGTTAACAGAATCTCTGCAAACTCCCAGATCCCATCCTTTGCTCATCTCCGCATCTACCTCTTAGCAGTGGTGGACACAGATGAGCTGAAGAGAGCTGAGAACACAAATGCACTGTTGGATCACTCAGCTGCTCTTCCCAATCCTGCTTGTAACACCCTCAGTGGGCTCTCCCCACGATACCACAAATGGTGGGGACATGGTTGGCTGTGTCCACAGCTACGGTCACATCACTGCCCAGCAAAAATAAGCAACTCAGCAAACACACAGACTATAGGCTCCTCCTCACGCTAACGGACCGCCCCAAATCTCATTTTGTACAGTTTAATTCGGTTGTTTTACAAAAAGAAAAATTTACATATGTATTTGTAATTATGTTAACATAAAGCAGTGGACTTTTTGTAATCTTGAAAAGAATTTAAAAATAAATATGTTGAAATTTGTGTTCTAATATTTTGTGCAATAAACACTGACAGATATAAAATGACATAAAAGTGACTTAAAATTCCTATTAATCTCCTCTTCTCTATATCAAAATTTTCTGGTGAGAAACATCCATATCCTGAGGAAGTACCCTAGGGAGCCCCTCTGCTCTGTGAACACTTGTTTTCTTTCAGTGAAAACCACCGACTGACTTTCTTCCACAAGCTGCTGTTTCGTGTCTTTGGTCTCATTCTCCACCCTCCTGTTTACTAGTCTGGATGTCACATTCTGTTGCTTTTTCAAGGTTTATATGGGTCTAAGTCCAAGTTTTCTTTTTTCTTTTTTTTTTTGAGACAGAGTCTCACTGTGCTGCCTGGGCTAGAGTGCCGTGGCGTCAGCCTAGCTCACAGCAACCTCAAATTCCTGGGCTCAAGCGATCCTCCTGCCTCAGCCTCCCAAATAGCTGGGACTACAGGCACGTGCCACCATGCCTGGCTAATTTTTTCTATATATTTTTGGTTTTCCAATTAATTTCTTTCTATTTTTAGTAGAGACGGGGTCTCGCTCTTGCTCAGGCTGATTTCGAACACCTGAGCTCAAACAATCCGCCGGCCTCGGCCTCCCAGAGTGCAAGGATTACAGGCGTGAACCACCGTGCCCGGCCCAAGTTTTCTTTTTAATTTCCAGAATAACACGGGGGTACACAGTTCTGGTTACATGGACTGCTTGAGTTAAAGTTATAAGTATGCCCATCACCCTGATAGTGGACGTTGTACCCATCAAGTGTGATTTTACCCATCTCCTGCTCCCGGTCCCACCTGCACGATTTCTTTTGTGTTTTGCTTCCATCTGTGCACATGAGTGCTGATCGGTTAGCACCAATGTAACAGTGAAAAAATGTGGTGTTTGATTTTCTAATCTTTTGATGTTTCACTTATCTAATAAGTCCAAATTTTTACTCTTTGTCAAGGTCCACTGTTTTTAATCCCAACTACTGAGTAAGACCTGCCGTCCTAGACCTTCGGAGAACTGTGATTTTCTCCGCATTAGTAACTGGGCAGTTTGGCCTCATTCTCTGCCTGATTGAAGGGACTGTTATATTCAATATCAGGATCTGTCAGCCCTGGATGCTTCACTGCAAAACTGTTTCAAAATGACCAGTGAATACTTCTTGTTTGACGGGATGTGGATGGATTCGCGTTTTACATCTCTAGAGAGCGTGTGCTTTGCCCGGAACGAATTTTTGGTAAAAGACGATGACGTCATCCTAGTGAGTTACCCTAGATCAGGTAAGAAGAATGTGTGTGTGTGAAGGTTGTGTGCCTGTATGTGCATGCCTTTGTGTGTGTGTGTGTGTTTAAAGTATGTAATTTGTTTTTGATTTTACAGGCTCACATCTGTAAGGAATTTGCCTTGAGTCTCAGATGAGACTTTGGAATTTGAACTTTTGAGGTTTCTGGAGGGAGTTAGGACTTCTGGGGACTATTGGGAAGGGATGATTGTATTTTGCATGTGAGAAGGAAATGAGATTTGGGCAGCCAGGAGTGGAATGCTATGGTTGGTTTGGATGTCTGTCCCTTCCAAGTCTCATGTTGAAATTTGATCCCCGATGTTGGAGGTAGGACCTGGTGGGAGGTGTTCGGGTCATGGAAGCAGATCCCTCATGAATGACTTGGCGCCGTCCTCATGGTAACAAGTGTGTTCTTGCTCTTTTATTTCTGGTGAGATATGATCGTTTAAAAGAGACTGACACAAGAATGGTGGGTACCCTGCACCATTCTTGCCACACAAAAAATGCAATTATTCCTTCCCAATAGCCCCTTTTCTTTATTAAAAGGATTTGTTCTATAAAATTTGGATTCAGTCAAAAGGCCACACTCAAGGATCCGGAAGGCCATATGTGGCCCCAAGGCTGCAGGTTCCCCAGCCAAAAGACCTCCACTCCACCATTCTGTGGAGAATGGACCCGGGCTGTGGGAATGCCTTCTGGAAGTGCTTGGGGGCTGATGCCTCTCCTCGGTGCTGGTCTGCAGTCAAAGAGGGACTGACACAAAAGACCCGGACTCTCCCCTCAAGTTGGAACAGCTCTGTAGTACCACTAATACCCCAGAGGATCCCGGGCATCAGACTGAAGATGACTTTCTTCTAATGCGCTTTCCTGATTTCCTCACTCTTCATATTAATAGGTTCCTCCTGAGAGCATTCTCTTAATGAATTGCTTCTACGAGAATTCCTGTCTCACACTCCACTTTTAGGAAACCCGATTAAACCAGCCACACATTGCCCATCTTCTAATTCCTTATGCTGCGTCTCATCCAGAATTTCAACAAGAAATGGTTTATGTGTGGCAAATTGGTTAATATTAGGGCCTGAAGGATTTGTCTTGTAGCCATGTGTGTACATAACCAGAAACCTGATTTTACATACGATTTATGTTTATTTATGGTGAAATTGGGAGAGACTGTTGTCGAGCCTAGAGCCAAATCAAGAAAACAATCACATTTATAATGACTACACAAAAATCTATAGGAATATATTTAACCAAGCAGGTGAAGGATCTCTACAAGATAAACTGCTAACACAAAAATACTGATAAAAGAGGTTGTAGATGACAAGAACCAATGGACACCCATGCTCATGGATTGGAAGAATATTATTAAAATGACCATACTGCCCAAAGCGCTCTACAGATTCAATGCGATTCCTATCAAATTACCAACATCATGTTATTAGGACTCCCAGTGAAAACATTCTGAGAGGCTAAGGAGCCAGCTGGGCTCATAGAACTGAAGCACAGGGGGCATCTGGCCGGGGGGGTATAAATTGGTGATTATTCTGCTTTCAGGCATCATTTTCATGTGAATACCTCCTTGAGAGTAGGGGATGGGAACAGAGACTGTAGAATTGATAGTCGAGATTAGAGGGGCCCCATGTGATCAAAGATCTCTGGGCACTCAGAGTGTGAAACATCTTCATAATGTTAATGCATCATATTAATATTGTGATTCTCTCTTTTATTTTACTACCAGGAACACACTGGTTGATTGAGATTCTCTGTCTGATCTACTACAATGGGGACCCTAGTTGGGTCCAAACTGTCCCAAATTATGTCAGGTCCCCATGGATAGAGAGTAATGATTTTCAGGAAAACATAAAGAAACAGGATGGATCACGCCTCATGACGTCACATCTCCCTGTACAATTATTCCCCAAGTCCTACTTTACCTCCAATGCCAAGGTGCGTGGATGTGCGTCCCTTTGAAGGGGCCTCAGGGGATGTACTCTCATGTGATGAAATGGTGCATCTAAGGAAGTAATCCAAATCCACAGCACATACGCCAGTGTCCCTTGCTCCTATGTCCATGGCAGTCATAATTAACCAATCATAGTACTTCATTTTGTGAACTCAGAGGTCAGTTCCAGATTTTTCTTAATGTAGTGAGACAGGACAGCTATTACCAATTAATTAAACTTGGCCAAGGTTAAGATCAATTTAGCATTCTTTATCTAAGGGTAAAGGGGAGAGTGGAAAGGGAGGGCAGCTTGTATTAAAACAGTAATGGTTTAAGAATGAAGATTTCTGCGGAATAATGCCAGCTGTGTTTGAACAGATGAGCAGTTTGGGTTTGGGGTATGAGGAAATGTGGATCACTCAGAAGAGCAGACAAATGTTCATATTGCACTTTCATAAACTTCTTTTATCTTTTAGATCATTTATATCATAAGGAATCCAAGAGATGTTGTTACCTCTATGTATCATTTAGTTAAAGGAGGATTCAGACAAAAACAACCAGAACATTTTGATGAATTCTTGAACAAGTTTATGCAAGGTGACAGTAAGTAAAACCTAGACCTCTCGTTATAAATTTTGTGGAATAATAGTAATCTGGGTAGTTTCAGAGATATGATCTATTTTGCATTCATTGTTTCAAAGAGTAATCTGTGGTCCATAAATGTTTAAAATTTACTTAATGTCATGGCAAGTACTTAGTGGGAGATCAGAGATAGTATGATTTTATTTAATTCCTTTTTGATTCAGAAAACCAGTCCAAATATGGAAACACTTCATATAGGTACCTGAATGAATATGTATTCTTTATTTCTATATTTTTCAATCCCTTCTGGTATCTCATAATCTTATATTCCTCACTTGAACTCTTTCTTATTGATGATGTATAGATGCTCCTTGACTTATGATGGGGTTATGTCCTAAGAAACTCATTGTAACCAATATCATAAGTCAACAATGCATGTAATACACCTAACCTACCTACCAAGCATCATAGCTTAGCCTACTCTGCCTTAGAGATGTTCAGAACACTAACATGGAAATTGCTATTCTGGGAAATGATCAAAAATTAAAATTTAAAGTATGGTGCATATCAATTTTACTAAGTGTGTATCGATTTTATACCATTGTAAAGGTGAAACGTTGTAAATTGAACCATTTCCAGTTGGAGATCATCTGTAACAAATTCATTAAATAGTTTTTAAATTCAGAATTAACTTAATTTCCCCCTACTTCTTGGCAACATATTTTTCTGTTGAGAAGTTGTTAGAGGCCATTTAGTATGTTGTAGCACTCTGGTTTTCTTTTTATTTTAGATAATTGTGTAGTTTATGTGATGATCTGTTTTTCACTATTTTGGATGAGGAGAGGCTTTTCACATTAAGCTATCATCAGATTTTCGTAAGTGACTGGAAAACATGTTTTGCAGGATGTATTCTTGTGGCCTGGGATTTCTGTGAAAGTTGCTTCCCTTTAATTATCAGTAGCCAAAAGAAATGAGTAGTTCAAAATTGAACATGACTCTTTTCTTCCCCACACTACTCCATACACAGAGTGCTTATTACAAATATGGTTAGTTTGTATGTTTATTTGTACAACTATGATTCTTATTTTTTGAATCAAACATGTTTTATGGGCGCTTTCACCACCATGAAACATGTGTTTTCTATTCCTGGCAAAGTGTTTGGCTTTGCTTTTCAGGGTGTGGATTTTACCTTGGATAAATGTAATTTGGAAGTGTTTAAAAAATCTATCTTTTACTTTTTGAAATATTTTCAGATCTCTAAAATATGTAATTGTATAAAGAACTCCCATGTACCTAGATTCATTAAAAGATAACATATTTCATAAGAATGGTACAATGATCAAAGTCAGGAAATTACCATTTAAATATTGACACGATACTATTACCTAATGTAAAGACTATTCACAATTCACCAATTACCATTAATGTTAAATTTCCAATCCTGGATCCAGTCTTAAATCATATGTTGCATTTTTAATTTTTAAAAATTCGTGTAAATTTATGAGGTACAAGCATAATTGCATTATACAGTTAGATTGTTGTATAATGGTACAGTCAGGGCTTTTAGTGCATCTGCCACTGGAATAATGACATTGTACCCATTAAGTAATTTCTTATCATCCATATTTTCTCTGCACTCTACCCTCTAAGTCTCTATTGTTTATCATTCGACACTCTATGTTCACGTTTACACATTATTTAACTCCCACTTATAAGTGAGGACATGAAGTATTTCTTTTTCTGTTTCTGAGTTGTTTCACTTATGATAACTATCCATGTTGCTTTAAAATACATGATTTATTCTTTTTTATGGCTGAACAGTATTCTATTGTGTTTATATACCACATTTTTTTATCCAATCATGTATTGATAGTTAGATTGATTCCATATGTTTGCAATTGTGAATAGTGTGTAATAAATACATGGATGCAAGTATCTTTTTGATATAATGATTGCCTTTCCTTTGCTTAAATACCCAGTGGTGGGATTACTGGATTAAATGGTGGCTCTATTTTTAGTTCTTTGAGAAATCTCCATAGTGTTTTCCATAGAGGTGATGCTAATTTACATTCCCACCAACAATGTATAAGCATTATTTTTTCTCCTCATCCTCCTGACCTGTTATTTTTTGTCTTTTTGATAATAGCCATTCTGACTGGTATAAGATGCTATCTCATTATGGTTTTAATTTGCATTTTTCTGATGATTAGTAATGTTGAGCATTTTTTCATGTGCTTGTTGGCTATTTTTATGTCGTCTCTGGAAAAATGTCTATTTATGTCCTTTGCCCACTTTTTAATGGGGTTGTTTTTGTTGTTGTTGAGTTGTTTCAGTTCCTTGTAAATTGTGGATATTAGTCCCTTGTTGGACGTGTACTTTGAAAATATTTTCTCCCATTCCTCAGGTTGCCTGTTCACTCTGTTGATTAGTTCTTTTGCTGTGCAGAGGCTTTTTTGTTTGCTTAAGTCTCATTTGTCTATTTTTGTGTTTGTTGTGTGTGCTTTTAAAGTCTTTGTCATACATTCTTTGTCTAGACCAATGTCCAGAAGAGTTTCCCTAGGTTTTCTTTTAGGATCTTTATAATTATGGATGCCATATTTAAGTTAATAATCTATTTTGAATTATTAATAATTTTTATATGTGGTGAGAGACAGGGATCAAGTTTCATTCTTCTTCGGGTAGCAATCCAATTTTCCCAGCATCATTTATTGAAAAGTTGTCCTTTCCCCATTGTAAGTTCTTGTTGATTTTGTCATATATCAGTTGGCTATAGATATGGGGCTTTATTTTTGGATCTTCTATTCTATTTATCTATTTGTCTATTTTTATACCATTATGCTTTTATGGTTACTGTAGCCTTGTAGTGTAATTAGTGTAATTTGAATTCAGGTAATATGATGCTTTCATTATTTTCTTTTTGCTTAGGATTGCTTTGGGTATTTGGTCTCTTTTTTGGTTCCATATGAATTTTAGGATTGCCTTCTCTAATTCCTTGAAAAATGATGTTGGTATTTCGACAGGGGTTGCATCGAATCTGTAGATTCATTGCTTTGGGCAGTATGGTCATTTTAACAACATTAATTCTTCTGACCAACGAATATGGGATGTTTTTCCATTTGTTTGTGCCATCTACAATATCTTCCAACAGTGTTTTGTAGTTTTTCTTATAGAAATCCTTCAACTTCTTGGTTAAATATATTCCTAGGTATTTTTTGTAGCTATTGTAAATATGGTTGTCTTCTTCATTTGATTCTCAGCTTGATTGGTTTTTGGTATACAGAAATGCTACTAATTTTTGTACATTGATTTTGTATTTTGAAACTTTACTGAATTTATTCACTAGGGATGCAAGGATGGTTCAACACACACAAATCAATAAAAGTGATACATCACATAAGCAGAACTAAGTACCAAAGCCATATGATCATCTTGACAGATGCAGAAAAAGCATTTGATAAAATTCCACATCCCTTCATGATAAAAGCCCTCAACAAACCAGGCATAGAAGTAACACACCTCAAAATAATAAAAGCCATATATGACAAACCCACAACAAACATCATACTGAAAGGGAAAAGTTGAAAGTATTCCTTCTAAGAACTGAAACAAGACAAGGATGCCCACTGTCACCACTCCTGTTCAACACAATAGTGGAAGTCCTAGCCAGGGAAATCAGGCAAGAGAAAGAAATAAAAGACATCCAAATTGGAATAGAGGAATCTCTGTTATCTGATGATATGATGTTATAACTAGAAAACCCTAAAGACTTCATTAAAAAAACCTCTTAGATTTCAGACATTGCATTTAATTATCTAGTCTTCTCTAATTTGACACACTTTTTTTATCACCTTGACACTTTTGAAGACTGTCTAGTAATTTTGTAAAATGTTCCTCAATTTGACTTTCTCTGATATTTTGTTTCACCTCATAATGAAATGCAAGATATATTCCATTGGTAAGAGTACTTCAGATATGATGTTGTGTTTTTGGAGAATCAATTCAGGAGGCACATGGTATCTACTTTACTCATTATAAGTGATCTTAACTCTGTTCATTTGGTTAATGTGGTATCTGTGAGGTTTCCCCCTTGTTAATATTAATATTTTCCTTTTATAATTAATATGTGTCCCGTGGGGCAGTATTTTCAGAATATGCCATTTTTAGAATTCATTGATGATTCTTTTCTCAGCCAATTATGACCATGATGTTTGCCTAATGCTTCTAGTTCCATCATTTCTACTACATTCCTTAATTGGAATTCTATTGTAAGAATACTTATACTTCTATTGTAAGATTTTGCATTTTTTTCTTACTTATTTATTCATATCAGCATGTATTCATGGATTCCTATTTTATGTTATGGGTTTATAGTCCATTCTTACCATTATTTATGTTGTTTATAAATTAGTCTCAGATTTGTTGTTTCCACCAGCAATGTGTGAGATACCATCTTGTCTACCATACTGCTAACAGAATGTGTTGTTTTAGTTATTAATTTTTGTCAATCAAATAGGTCAATAATGGTATCTCAGGTTAGTTTTTATTTGCATTTCTTTAATTATGAGTAAGGCTGAACATCTTTTCATATCCTTAAGAACCATTTTATATATTTCTTTTGCGATGTCTGTTTTTGTCATTTCTTCATTTTTCTATTTAGATTTAATCTTTTTCCCATTAATCTTTAAGAGCTTAAAAAATTAGCACTATTAGTCCATTGCCTGTGATATCTATTCCAAATATTTCTTCCAGCTTGTCAGTTGTCTTTTTAACTCTTTTTTTTGGTCATGCAATATTTTAAAATTTATATTAATGTTTTAATCTCTCATCACATCGGGAATTTTTTTAAAGAGACATGGTCTCACCATCACCAGGCTGGAGTGCAGTGGTGGATCCTAGCTCACTACAGCCTCAAGCTCCTAGGCTTAAGAGATCCTCTCACCTCAGCCTCTCAAGGGTCTAGGACTATAAGCATTTGCCACCATACTCATCTAATTTAAAAAAAAAATTTTGTAGAGACAGGACCTTGCTAAGTTGCCCATGATGGTCTCAAACTCCTGGCCTCAGGTGATCCTCCCTCCTTGGCCTTCCAAAGTACTGGGATTACAGGCGTGAGCCACTGTGACTAGCCACATCAGGATTTTGAATCATATTTAGGAAGCTTTTTTTCTACAGGGAAACTAAATATGAATTTATTCATATTATCTTTTCATACATGTTACATTTTTTACATTTAAATTGCTGATTCATTATTCTTGTGTATGATGTGAGGAATAGATCTAATTTAATCTTTTTCCCCAAAGTGATACTGAGATGTCCTATTATCGTTTATTAATAAGTCTATCATTGTTTTTTAAAAAGCTCCATGATGCACCAGTTGCTGGCACAGAAACCAATATCATCTGGAAAGATGGATGTCAAAGTCCCTATTTAGAAATTACTTCAAAACTGATTGAATGTGTAGAATTTAAGAACACCTAAAACACATATATTTCACTTCTATTACACTTAAAAAATCTGGGCTGGGTACAGTGGATCATGCCATAATCCCAGCACTTTGGGAGGCCAAGGTAAAAGGATCTCTTGAGGCTAGGAGTTCAAGACCAGCCTGGGTGACATAGGAAGGCCATGTCTCTACAAAAAAATTACAAATTAGCTGGGTATAGTGGCGCATGCCTGTAGTCCCAGCTACTTGGGAGGCTGAGGTGAGAGGTTAACTTGAGTCCAGGAGTTCAAAGCTGCAGTGAGCTATGATCACACCACTGCACTCCAGCCTGGGTGACACAGTGAGACCCTGTCTCTTAAAAAAAAAAAAATCGAAGTGGTAAGAATGAGTATAGTTGTTTCTCAGTACATAGAAAAATGCATCTTAGATTTGATGATTTATTTAATCATTTCACTGTAAGCTTCTAGAGGGAGAGGTTTGGCATTATTCCTTACATATTCCACAAAATACACATGAACTTTCACTTAGGAATGGCCATAAATATTCATGGAATGTGAATTTGAAAAGAATAATTAGCTTTTGTCTTTTGTGCCTGTTGCTGCAGTTATTTACGGGTCTTGGTTTGATCATGTTCTTGAATGGATAAAGAGGAGAGACCTGGAGTCCTTCCTACTAATTTTCTATGAGGAGCTGCAGAAGGTAATTCTCTTTTCCTTTCCCTTCTAGAGTTAGCCATACTGTCCTCTCCTTTCCTGGATCCCTTTTCTATTCCTCTAGGCAGAGACATTTCTGAGAGGCAGTGCAGTATGGTGGTGAAGACCTTGACTCTCTGAGCCAGGCTTCCTGCTATTGACTGGGCAACCTCGACAAGTTCTTACCCATTCTGTGCCTCAGCGTCCCCATCCCTAAACCTGGATAACAACTGTACCTTTCTGAACCATGAGAATACAATGAACAGTATCTAGAATAGTGTCTGGCATGGTATGTGTGTTAGCTATGTCATTATTACAGACCTATGTTCCTTCCAAACATGTCTCCAGTTTCAGGATAAGACACTCTTTTTTTTTTTTTTGAGACAGAGTCTCACTTTGTTGCCCTGGTTAGAGTGAGTGCCATGGCATCAGCCTAGCTCACAGCAACCTCAAACTCCTGGGCTCAAGCGATCCTCCTGCCTCAGCCTCCCGAGTAGCTGGGACTACAGGCATGCACCACCAGGCCCAGCTAATTTTTTCTATATATATTTTTAGCTGTCCAATTAATTTCTTTCTATTTTTAATAGAGATGGGGTCTCGCTTTTGCTCAGGCTGGTCTCGAACTCCTGAGCTCAAACAATACGCCTACCTCAGCCTCCCAGAGAGCTAGGATTACAGGCGTGAGCCACTGTGCCCAGCCAGGATAAGACACTCTTTAGGAGTTTGGTCAGAATGGCAGCCTGGCACATCTTATCCTCGTCTCTTCAGTTTATGCATATTCTCCAAGAAGCATGTATATGCTATTACATGGAAATTATGATTTACATACAAAGATGTTCCCACATGATAACTCCTACGTCTCATCAACATGCTCCATGAAAGCACCTATGTTTGTCTCCAACTTGGGAGCCATATGGCAATTAGATGGACTGTGGGACTGCCAGCCTAGGCACGAGTCATTTCACTTCAACTCCCAGACATTGTTCCATGTTAAAACCCTCAAGTCAGAGTTCCCGTGAGAGGAGGCCTTGAAGGGGGAAATGGCGAACAGGAATCTAACCACTGTAGACTCTGTGTTACAGGCAACCATTCTGGTGCTAATAACGACAGCCAATTTTCATCAAATCCTTTCTCTATTCCAAATGTACTTCTGTTAATTCATTTCATCCAGGGACCACTGAAATTTCAAGTTCCATTTTATAATGGAGAGCTGTTTCTGGAAAGTGGCTGCCCATGTAGGAACCCCATTTTTCAGGCCCCTTTGCTTCCAGATGGGGGATGTGGCTTGGTTTTGCCAATGAAAAGCTGGTGTTGCTTCAGGGCAGAATTGATACAGCAAAGGGTTCTTCTTTTCTTTTTCTTTCTTTTTTTTTTTTTTAAGATTCAAGATATTTTATTGATTTCACTCTAATTCTTATTTATTTATTTTATTTCAGCATATTATGGGAGTACCAAATATTTAGGTTACATATATTGCCTTTGCCCCACTAGAGTCAGAGCTTCAAGTGTGTCCACCCCTCAGATGGTGTGCACCGCACCCATTAGGTGTGAATACACCCATTCCCTCCTCCCCTTTCCCATCTGCCTGAAGCCCGATGAATGTTACTACTATATGTGCACTTAAGTGTTGGTCAGTTAAGAAGGGGTGCTTCTTTTCTGCGATATTTTTCATCTACCAATGGAAGAAAGAGGCATGTGAACACATGAGGAAGGATAGAGCCACAAAGCGGCTGGAGGTTAGGACAATGAAGAGTCATACTAAAATTCATGTGACTAGCAGAATCCACCTAGACTTTTTATGAGCAAGGGACAAATTTAGTGCTAAGTGTTAGAATTTCAAGGAAATTTATTATACAGACTTAACCAACTTACGTGGTAGGTACCTTTACAATCTCCAATTTATAGATCTGAAAACTGAGGCATACAGGACATCAGAAATTGCAGAGGATCCCACAGATATTAAGAGTTTGGCTTTGATTAGAATTCAAGCACCTGTTCCACAGCCAGTGCTAATAAACACTATCTGCTGACAATCTTTTCTTTCTATAGGACTTCAGGGGCAGTGTGGAGAAGATTTGCCAATTTCTCGGAAAAAAATTGAGGCCACATGAAATTGATTCAGTCTTGCAAAACAGCTCCTTCTCAGCCATGAACGAGAACAAAATGTCTAACTATTCCAAACCAGACACCTTTGTAGCTTGTGTCTTCAATGCACTGATGTTGAGAAAGGGTGAGAGCAAGTGTTTTGAGGGGGCAAAGTTGTATCCTACAGATGGGCTCTTTCTCAACAATCACATGAAGTGCAAGACATGGAAACAGATGTCTTTGAATCCTGCTGCCCCTTATTCCCTTTTTGAGGAGACTGGTTATTTTCAGAATAAAGAGTAAAATGGGCCTGGAAGGACTGTAGTAAGAAAGGATCAGAAGATACATTGCTCATCTTCTCTTCCTGCTTCTGTCGAGATATGAGAAAGCCCAGAGCACCAGGACGCTCAGCAGATATTTGCTTATTGGATCATATAGGTGGCCTTTACCGATTTAACTTTTCACTTAGAAATAACCATAGAGTCCCAGGAAGCTACAAAAGTGGTGTCGAGAGCTCCTGTGTGCCTTTCTCCCGCTCTGCACCCTCACAAGCATAGCACAATATGAAAATCAGGTTATTGACATCACAGAAATCTACAGGCCTTATTAAGATTTAACCAGTTTTACATACACTTATTTGTGTGTCTGTTTGTATATTTCTATGAGATTTTATCACATACATAGAGCCATACACGATCACCACCATAAAAATGCAGATCTGGTCCGTCACACCATCCACAATCCTTGGCCGTCACCGATATGGTTTCTGGCTCTACATGTGTCACTATGAGAATGTTACGTAAGTGGAATTATATAGTATGTGATCTCTTGGCATTGGGGTTTTTCACAGTACAGTACCCTTGAGTTCCATCCAAGTTGTTCCCTGTGTATCCTTTTTATTACTGAGTCATCCATGTGGCTGTAAGTTCTACCATGTGGGCAACACGATGGATATTAGCTATCATAATTTCCATGAGTTATCTCTTTTCATTAATCCTACAAAACCTTCTGAGGTGGGAACTCTTATTACTGTGATCATTTTACCCACAGTTTCTTATGAACTTGTACGAGGTCACACAGACAGGAAAAGGCAGAGCCAAGGTGAGAGCACAGGTATCCCTGATTCCTTCTCTGCTGAGCTTAACTACTGTTCACTGTGGCTTCTCAACAACACGGGGACTTGTGTGGGGCCATGGGAAAGGACAGGATCTTTAAAGCACAACTCCAGTAGACACCACCTTCAATATCCAGGATAAACTATTTCTGCTTTAAAATATCCACTACAGTAGAGTTCACCATCCATAAAGGCAGGAGGCCCACTCTGAAATTGGATAGGTTTTGTTACTAAAAAAATTTCTTTGTTTATGGAAAATATCTTGGTCTTACTATATATTCAACCTCCCAGTCTTGATTTTTATATCCATGCAATTGTTTTATGAGATACATCCCCTTTGCCATTTGTGCTCAGTGGGCTTTGGTTGAGCACAAAAACTGTAGAACACCCCGTTTTACTCTTCCTCTAAAAGATTGACTAGATTGATGTGGCTATTGAGAGACACAGAGTGGCAGTCTTGGTTGCATGTCTGGGGCATTTCCTCAATGTTCTGATGCTTTTCCTTTGATCTCTGCTTGGCAGGAGTTTCTGGAGACTGGAAAAGCCACTTTTCTGTGGCCCAGAGTGAAGCCTTTGACAAGTTATTTCAGGAAAAGATGTCAAGCTTGGATGCAGCACTCTTCCCCTGGTCCTGAGACTAAAACGTCTGATTGTTTCTAAATGTTATCTATGTCTGTTATTTTTTCTCTCTGCACTTCTGCCTGATGGTTCACATCAGAAAACACAGAGCAAAATGTTACCTGCTTTCAATGGTCACATCTCACCTAACGTAGAGTCCAAGATTGCCCTGTCTATACCTATTCACTAAAACTAAATGGCAAGCAATGTATATCTGATCAATAAATGAAAATATTATTTGGAGTGCCCGTTTCTTTCAATCAACTACAACAGTAATAATATAATCTATTAGGATTTAAGGCAATCAAGGTAAGAGAGCCCTGTGCCCACCCAAGCTTGAAAACTACCAAGTTAGAAAGAGCAGTTAGAAATATAACAATCAAATTATCACCATGATGGCTGATAGACCTGATGTTGGAAAACAATGATCAAGTCTTTTGTGGCATCTAGCACAGTGGTTCACGCCTGTAATCCTATCACTTCGGGAGGCTGAGCCAGGAGGATCACCTGAGCTCAGGAATTCCAGACCAGCCTGAGCAAGAGTGAGACTCCATCTTTATGAAAAATCAGAAAAATTAGTCAGGTGCGGTGCCACGCCTTTAATCCCAGCTACTCTGGAGGGTGAGGTAGGAGGATCGCCTGAGTCCAGGAGTTTGAGGTTGCTGTGAGCTATGATGACACCACTGCACTCTATGTTGGGCAACAGAGTGAGACCCTGTCTCTAAAACAAACAAACAAACAAACAAACAAAAAAGTCTTTTTTTGACCTGTCTACATAATAATGTTTGATCTGTCCCACAGAACAACATTATTATATAAATGAGATGTAACGGGAATAGATACTTGCTCAGATGTGTAAAATAGATCCTAATCCCAAGTCATTCTTGAAATGAACAAAAGGATGATAAAAATTATTCCTTGAAAAGCTATGTGTATAAATCTTTTAATGATATTAATTCCTCCAATCCATGAACACAGGACATGTTTTCATTTATTTGTCTTCTTCAGTTTCTTTCATTATTGTCTTATAGTTTTGAGGATAGAGATCTTTCACCTCACTGGTGAAATCTATTCCTAAGAATTTTATTCTTTTTATTTTTGGACAGAATTTTAAGTTTTATCTTCCATATCACCTTCCTCTGAATGTATTTTACAATATTCTTTCCTAAAAGATTTTCACTTTTTTTAAATTTCAGCATATTATCGGGGTACAGATCTTTAGGTTACATATGTTGCCCTTGCCCCCCCCAAGTCCGAGTTTCAAATATGTCCATTCTTTGGGTGGTGTGCATTGCACTTTTTGTGTATGCATATACCCGTCCCCTCCTCCCTTCTCCCCCCTTCCCCCTTCCTCCCCCCTCTCCCCCCTCCCTCCTGTCCAACATCCAATAGATGTTATTCTTATATGTGCACTTATGTGTTGATCAGTTAATACCAATTTGATGGTGAGTACATGTGGTGCTTGTCTTTCCATTCCTGGGATATCTCATTTAGTAGAATGCGTTCCAGCTCTATCCAGGAGTATACAAGAGGTGCTATATCACCATTGTTTCTTAAAGCTGAATAGTACTCCATGGTATACATACACCACATTTTATTAATCCACTCATGTATTGATGTATTGATGGACACTTGG
>CAUYSK010119521.1:0-38846 GCA_963575035.1 Avahi laniger
CGAATAGCCAAAGCGATCTTGAGAAAGAAAAAGAAAGTTGGAGGCATCACACTTCCTGATTTCAAATTATATCACAAACCCACAGTAATCAAAACAGTATGGTACTGGCATAAAAATAGACACATAGATTAATGGAACAGAATGGAGAGCCCAGAAGTAAAACCAAGCATATACAGTCAACTAATTTTTAACAAGGGCACCAAGAAGACACATGGAGAAAGAATAGTCTCTTCAATAAATGGTGTTGGGAAAACTGGATATCTACATGCAAAAGAATGAAACTGGATCCCTTATCTTACACCATACAGAAAAATCAACTAAAAATGGATAAAAGGCCTAAATATAAGACCTGAAGCCATAAAACTCCAGAAGAAAACATAGGAGAAAAGCTCCTTGACATTGGCTTTGGCAATGATTTTTTGGATATCACGTCAAAAACTCAAGCAACAAAAGCAAAAGTAAACAAGTGAGGCAGCATCAAACTAAAAAGTTTCTGCATAGCAAAAGAAACAACCAACAAAATGAAAAGGCAGCCTATGGATTGGGAGAAGATATTTGTGAACCATATATCTGATAAAGGGTTAATGTCCAAAATATATGAGGAGCTCACACAGCTCAATAGCTAAAAAAACAACCCAATTAAAAAATGAGCAAAGGACCTGAATAGACATTTCTCCCAAGAGAACATGAAAATTTCCAGCAAGTATATGAAAAAGTGCTGAACATCACTAATTATCAGGGAAATGCAAACCAAAACCACAATGAGGTATCACTTCACCCTCGTTAGAATGGCTATTATCAATAAGACGAGAGATAACAGGTGTTGGTGAGGATGTCAAGAAAGGGAATCCTTGTACACTGTTGGTAGGAATGTAAATTGGTGCAGCTATTACGGAAAACAGTATGGAAGTTCTTCAAAAAATTAAAAATAGGACTACCATATGATCCAGCAATCTCTGTTTGGGTACATACCCAAAGGGAATGAAATCAGCACCTCATAGAGATATCTGCGTTCATTGCAGATGAAGATAACCGTGTTCATTGCAGCATTATTTGCAATAGCCAAGTTATGGAAAAAACCTAAATGTTTGTCAGCAGATGAGTAGATAAAGAAATTGTGGTATACACAGCTCAGTTACAATGGAATATTAGCCTTAAAAAAGGAAATTCTGCCATTTGCAACAACATGGATGAACCTGGAGGACATTATGTCAAGTGAAATAAGCCACAGAAAGAAAAATATTGCATGATCTCATTTATATATGGAATCTTTAAAAAAAAAGTCAGATACATAGAAACAAAGAGTAGAGAATGCTAGTTATGGGGGTTGAGGGTGAGACAGGAAATGGGGAGATGTTGGTCAAAGGGTAGAACGTTGCAGTTATGTGGGATGAATAATTCTAGAGATCTAACGTACAGCGTGAGGACTATAGTTAGTAATATTGTATTATACACTGGAAGTTTGTCAAGAGAGTAGACTTTAGGTGTACTTATCACAAAAAACAGGGGAATAAATATATGAAATGATAGATGTTAATTCTCTTGACTGCAGTAACCATTTTACTATGTATAAGTTTATAAAAACATCATGTTGTACATCTTAAATATATACAGGAAAAAAAGACATCTTAATAATACTCAGAATTGTGGATATTCTGAAATGACTTTGAACAGCCCCCTTGTGTCCTCTTGGCTTTCATACATGTACTAAGGCTCACTCTACATTCATTCCATGTGCTCCCTTTCTTTTAGTCCTGCTAAAACTTGCTGATTTCTGATATCTGAGGTAAATATAGAATTTTCCCTTGTCACTCCACTCTTCCAAAAAAGAACAAAGCAAATAAGCCCAAAGCTTTCTTTATTCCTATTGAATGTATTTTTTCTAGTCACCTTGAATAATTCTTTATTGCTTAGCAGAAAAAGTTAAAGTCTTTAGCCTGGTATTTAGGCCTCCTGAGGTCTGCAGAAACTTATGTTTTCAGGCTCCTGCCTGCTTCTCCCTTTCTTGTGTCTCTTTTTTTTTTTTTTTTTTAAGAGTTGGGGTCTTGCTGGTCTCAAACTCCTGGGCTCAAGATTCTGAGTAGCTGGGACGACAGGCACGTGCCACTGTGCCCAGCTATCTTTCGTGTACCTTTTACCCTGGCCAAACACAGTTGTTTACTGATCTCGTATACCAACTTTGGATTATTTTTTCTTTCTTATGTCATTCCCCTCCCAAATTTATCCCTTCTTCCCATCAAGGCCAATCAGAATTCTTCTCATTTATTAAGTCTAAATTTATAGATTTTCCTAATCTTAGGTGATCTGTTTTCTCCTCTGAATTCCTATGGCACTTTATTGACACTTCTCTTATGACATTCTGTATGTTTGGCCAGTCTTTATAGCTTTTTGGTAAACGTAGTACCTTCCCTTATGGGGGTATAAGCTTCTTGAGGACAAAACTGTGTTTTTATTTTGCTTATTTAATTTTTTGTGGCAGCCTATAGTGCCATATATATAGGATGTTTAATAAATAGCACTTCACCAAATGCTTTATTCCTTTTGAAAGTGCTCCAATTAATGTGATTGGAAGTTATTCAGAAAGGGTTATATGCATATAAAACAAGATAGCCCTCTGAACGAGTATGGCACAGTAACTGTCCAATAATACGAAAGATTGAAACAAAAAAATCTTTTTAGTGAGGACATAGTATTGGAGAAATATTGGAAGAGTATCTTGCCTTAGCAGAAGGTATCTAGAAATTAGTACCACTGTAGAAAAATAAAGTGGTAACATATGGCTAGAAAAGCTCTATTTCAAATGGAAATAGAAACTAGAAAGTTAGTATAGAGAATAATCTAAGCTCAGGATTGTCATGTACTTTTGTGTGGCTTACAGAGAAAATGTAAAGGCATTTATACATTTATATAGTAATGTTTAATCATATAGTAATTTTTAAAAGCTATTAAAAGGATTCAACATTGGGCTGTAACTAGAATACCTATGCACATGGTTGTTGCCCTTCCTTTCTTTTTGTTTGCCTAAGTTCAAGAGGATTTCAAAAAATTCTTAAGTATTTATAACTACATGGGTATATAATTCTTGAATGTACATGATATTTATTGATTTGGAGAAATTATTAGATTCTCTTTTTAGGCAAGATCTGAGAAGCAAAATGTTGATTGATTTTTCACTCTTCAAGGTTAACTTTAAAAAGATGACTTAGTTGAAGCTATGAGAGCAAATAGCAATCAGCCTCCGGTTACTTCATTCCTGTGGAGATTGGCAGGGATACCACCTGGTTATTTACAGGGCATTCTAGAATATCACTGCATTAATGTGGTGATGTGAGTAGAATCTAAATTTATCTTGAATGTCACTGTGCTTGAGAGATTTTTAGCACTGTACCATCTTAGGTTAGAGTGATTTCTAGCATATCGGTTCCCTGAGAAAATTCTGGTGGTTATTAAAGGGCATTTAGAAAAACAGTTGTTTGCAACTTACAAGTGCCCATTGCTTTGTTCTTCACACAGAAAGAGCTAATATATAAAAATTGTCTCTTGTAACAGCTACATCGTTCAGAAGAATTTGGGATGAGAATGCTGTTAATTAAATGATATAATAGTAGTTGGAAGATGCCACTAACAGTATAATAAAAGGTGAAAGCCAAGAATCACAAAAAGTGATAGTTATGTTTGGCTGTCAGGTGGAATGAGAGCAATTCGAACCCCTTTCGCTGTGTTAATCTTTGCTTTCTGTAGTATGCCTATATCACAGAATTAGTACTAATGTATATGGACATTTACTGGGCTTAAAATTCCAAAAAGTTTTAAATGTTATATATACCTGTATTCATTTTCTACGGCTGCTGTAACAAGTTACCACAAACCTGTTGCTGAAAACAATAGAAATGTATTTTCTTACAGTTCTGGAGGCCAGCAGTTCAAAATGAGTTATACAGGGCTAAAACCAAGGTGTCGTCAGGGCTGGTTCCTTCTGGAGATTTCAGGGGAGAATCTGTTCCTTTCCTCTTCCATCTGGTGGCCGCTGGTGTTCCTTGGCTTGTGGCCACACTACTCCAATCTCTGTTTCTGTGGTCACATTGCCTCTTCCTCTTTTGTAGCCAGATCTCTTCTTGCCTCCTTATATAGACACCTGTGATTACATTTAGGACTCACCCAAATAATCCAGGAAAACATCCCCATCTCAAAATCCTTGACTTAATCACATCTGCAAAGCCCCTTTTGCCATATAAGGTAACAGTCACAGGTTGCGGGTTTTAAGATGTAAATATTATTGTGGGCCGTTATTCAGCCTCACCACGATACCCACTATGATATACTCAGATTGTAATACAAAATATTATTTTAACCAGGATCTTTTAAACGTGTTTCATTTAGAAGAAAGACATTATGGCTGGGCACGGTGGCTCATGCCTGTAATCCTAGCACTCTGGGAGGCCAAGGCGGGCGGATCTGATCGTTTGAGCTCAGGAGTTCGAGACCAGCCTGAGCAAGAGAGAGACCCCATCTCTACTAAATATAGAAAGAAATTAATCGGACAACTAAAAATATATCGAAAAAATTAGCCAGGCATGGTGCCACATGCCTGTAGTCCCAGCGACTCTGGAGGCTGAGGCAGCAGGATGGCTTGAGCCCAGGAGTCTGAGGTTGCTGTGAGCTAGGCTGACGCCACGGCACTCTAGCCCGGGCAAAAGAGTGAGACTATGTCTCAAAAAAAAAAAAAAAAAAAGAAAGAAAGAAAGACATTATGTTATGTTTTAATATTAGTGTAGAAGTTCGTGGTTGGCTTTTAATTGACCATTTTCTCGTGTTGATTAGCAGTTTTCTAAAAGTAATTCTTTAATTTTATGACACCTATAAAACACCAATATATCCTAAAACTAGGAATATTTGTAGCATCTTCCCTTTTTTCTATATTTTTACTTTTCCCTAGCTATCAAAATTGGATTAGAAGTTAGCCAGAGTTAAGTTAGGAGGGTCCTATACAACTACACATATGGTCTAATTTGGTGGGAATGGGCATGTTGGATTAGGCAGGAAATTGAAATAGAACACATTTCAGTAAATCATTTGGAAATTTTGGTTTTATCATGGTTTCCCCACTCCTGTTTTAATGTTTAAAAAACTTACTTGTAGATAATTTTATACTTACAGAATACTTGCAAAAATCAAAACAGTACTAAAACACCTATATACCCTTTACCTAGATTCACTTAATGTTAACATTTTACTCCATTTGCTTTACCTTTTCTCTCTTTTTCTCTATATTCGTATGAATGTTCTTTGCCTTTAATGACATTGACATATAGTCCCACCTCCTTTTTCTTCCATTGTTAGATTTTTTTAAAAATTGGACATAATTCATAAACCATGCAATTCACCTTTTTAAAGTATACAACTTAGCAGTTTTGGTATATTCATAAGATTGCGCCACCATCACCATGATCTAATTCCAGAACATTTTCATCATCCCCAAAATAAATCCTGTACATTTTAGCAGTCACGCCTCATTCCACCCTTCCCCCAGCCCCTGACAACCACTAATCTACTCACTATCTCTTTGGATTTGCCTATTCTGAGCATTTCATATAAATGGAATCATACAATATTTGACCTTTTGTGTCTGGCTTCTTTCACTTAGCACAGTATCTTCAAGGTTCATCCATGCTGTAGCATGAATCAGTACTGAATCATATTAAGTGCAAAATAATATTCCATCATATGGGTTAATAATAAGGCTAAATAATATTCCATTTATGGATATATAACATTTTATTTATCCATTCACCGTGTGATGGACATTTAGGTTGCTTCCACTTTTTGGCTATTATGAATAATGCTGCTATGAACATTCCTGTATGAGTTTTTAATATAAACATATGTTTTCTATTCTCTTGGGTATATTAATACATCTAGGAGTAGAATTTTTGGGTCACGTGGATCAGGTCAAACTCTGTTTAAGTTTTTGAGGAACTGCCCACTCATTATTTTTAGTTTCTTTCCTGAGAAATTTTTCCTCCTCTTTGGAAATTCAGAGCAGTGATTCTGGGGTTGGGGTGATGGGTGCTTTTTTCAACTTCAGATGTCCTTCCAGAGATTTAATGTCTAAGATAACTTCTTTAAAGCCTAGCATGGTGCTCCTCTCTTGACCTGAGAATAAATACTAAGATGATCTGACCTAGCAGAATAGTTCTTTTCATTTTTGTTTAGTGGATTCCAGTGCTTTTAGTTTTCTTTTTGGTCTAATTAAAGAGATTGTTGGCAACCTTAGTTGTTTTAGGAGATTGGAATGCTTCCTAACTGGGATGTTATTTATCATTATCTAATGGCTTACAAGGAGAACTGGGAATCCATTCAACAAATAAAGGGTTTTTTTCATCTTAAAAAAAATCATGGAGAAAATGACCCTAAATGTAGCATTAGTCATATTCCTTTAAATGGAAGAAAATATAAAAATGAATTTTGGCAGTATAATTATTTTAAAGATGTGATGGCAAATCTAGACAAAGCCATGGGAATAAAATTTGTTTAGATATTATTTTAATATCTATAATAATTGCTTTTTCCTACCTGATGGGACAAAAACAAAAAATTTGAGTATCTATCTAGTTCAAGCATCTTTAGTCACAGGTGAGAAGATCTTTTAATATCTTAAGAAGCTAAAGAAATATAAAATTTAATCAAAGATAAGAGTTGGAGTAAGCGTTGCAGAATTCTGTGGCATATTAGCAAAATTAAATAACATTTAACTTAGATTAAGTAATCAAAGGCTGTAGGCTACAAGGACTGTGAGATCAACCCAGTCTTTAAGTTATAAAGTCCTTACTATACAAAATAAATAATAAAGTCATTGAGAAGAATCCAGGTATGTCCTAGCTGAAATCTCTCATAATAGTGAAACTTTGATCAGCTAAAGTGATCACCAAAAATGCCTCGGGATGATACAACTGTTTCAATAAGGGGTATGCAGCTTTAACCCTAGGGAGATTTAGAATAAAGTATAAAAATATTTGAGAATCAAACTCATGGAATTAATGGCTTTATGCTAAAGAGGTAGTATATATTTATTTCATATACTCATTAGAGTAACATGTCAGCCTTCTAATTCCATTTTTAAAGTTATAATTAATTATTCTCGTGATTGTTAAATAGAAATCTTATCAAATTTGTATATATTATATGAGTATTTACAAAAACTTAACTGTCACCATATTTATACATTTCATTTATTAGATTTATAAAGACTGCTTAAGTACCTGGAAACTTTTGTGATATAAGTGAAATGTAAATAGATTCTCTCAGGGTATTTAACTAAGTATGTAAATGTGACCAAATATTATTCTAAACTCTTTAAAATAATTTTTGGTTAAATGATAGACATTGTAAATGTAATATTGTTAAATGCTTGATTGTTTTGCTTTATGTAGTATTGGACTTTGTTCTCGAAGGCGGTTATTTATGGATTAGCTTGAGCTTTATAAGGCTTGACTTGAAGCTTTATTGGGGCAGAATCTAGAGCAAACATTGCTCTAGGGCCAGCCCTGCTTCTAAGACGTGACCCTTGTTGGGTCTCTACTGAGTGCTCTTGGTGTTCAAAGAGGCCTCTCCTCTTTAAGGAGTTAGATCTTGAATGACTTCCAGCCCTAAGTAAACTCTGGGAATTTCTCCCCAGTTACACTTGACCTAGCCTTGTGGAATTCACCCTAAACATGCATGGCTTAGCATGCAGTTCTCAAGCTCTTTCTCTGATAGCTTCCTTTTCTCCAATATTCTACCCTGTAAATTCCTGCTGCCTCAGCCTCACTCTGCCAGAGTTCTCCTCCCTCAGCTGTGGGCTATATAGGCCTTTAGTCAGAAAGCTGGGGCTATCGTAGGGATAATCTTATTTCTCTCCTTTCTCTCAGGAATCAGAGTCTTGCAATGCCCGTTGCCTAGTGTCTGAAAACAGTTGAGATACACACACTCATGTGCACATACACATAAATCTTCTAGTTACTTCTGAAAGCATGTTTAAAATTTTGTTTAGAGATGGCATACATCATGTCTTCAAAGCCAGACAAACGGCCATACCCAAAGTCATCGAGGCAGAGAGTTGACTCTCTCTATAGGAAAGCCTAACAAGAATGGGGAGAGAATGAATAAGTAAGTAAGACAATCTAGCAGAGAGAGGTGTGACAAAGTCCTGGCAACCTGTTACCCTTGTGTTTCTCAAATTGCAAGATGTTAATAATAACAGTGATGACAACGATGATAATGGTAATGATAGTAAGTGTTCAATAAATGTTAGCCATGTGCTAGGATTAATACTTATATATATTAACTCTCTCAAGAGTCACAATAACTCCATGAGATAGGTACTATTATTACCATTTTATAGACTAGGAAATTGAAACTTGATGAAGTTAAATTTCTTGTCCAAGGTAAGTTGGACCCAGATGTGAAAAGTAGGTAGTCTGGCCAAATTATGGTTAGTACAGTGTACTATGTTCCATCTTCATGTATTAAAGATTCTAAATAGTTCTACTGCTTAACTTTATTAAACCTAGTTTTTCAATTTATTTTGAAATTTGGATATCTATTAATATTATCAATTGATGGCCAGTATTGCATGGAGTGCTCGTACTATAAAATTCTTGTGGACGAAACCAATGTCCTGCTTGACTTTATAATTTAGAGTTAAGAGCACTAACTTTGGTATCAGACACATCATTTTCTCCCAGCCCTCTGTACTTCCTTATTATATTCTTAAGCTCCTAAGCCTCGATTTCCTCATAAAATAGAAATGACATTATCTCCCTCACACTGATGGGGACACTTAACAGAGATGATGAATATAAAGCATTTAGCTTAGTGCTTGTTAAATAATAGGAGCCAAATAAATGTTAGCTTTTTCACTATTGTTGTTATTATGATTATTGTTATTTCCACGTAGGTCACACAGCTATTTTAATAAATGTTTGTTGAATAATGTATTTGTTTTCAGTTATTTAATATTTTTAATATTTTTACCTTTTCTACAGTTCTAAATTTGTTTGAAATTTATTAGATATATATAGCATGTTAATATGTTTAATGGTATATCTTCTGGTCATTTAGATTTGCCACATAGAAGAGAGATTGAAATGTCTCTCTCTTTTTTTTTAATTTTAGAGACCTATTACTACATTTCTCCATTAGTTGGTGTCTTTTTCTTGGCTCTAACTCCTATCTGGATTATAGTGGCTGCCAAACATCCAGCCACAAGGACAGTTCTCCACTCAGGCTGGGAGCCGGTCATAACAGCTATGGTTATAAGTAGGTTAGTATTAAAATATGTGTGTGTATGTGTGTATTCTGTATACATGTATGTGTGTGCATATTAAAACAAATTAATTTTTGTTTTTTATGTAGCCAATTTGTTATCCTCCCAGTTAATAAGGGATCAAAGTGATAGAAGTTATTAAAATCAACAGACATACAGAAGCTTCCAGTTTCAAACTTCTAACCAACCAAAGCCTTACCAGATTGTTGAGTAAAATTTAGTGTTTGTCTTTGTGTATGTGTGTGTGGGTGTTAACCTGACAAGAACATTACTCATTTTGAAAATTAAGTTGTTCAGATAAGTAACAGAAAGCCTTAGAAATATATATACCATTTGACTGCTTCCATATCTAGGACTCTAACAAACTTAAAGATATTATTAAGGATGTATGTGAAAAATTTAGTTGCAAGCATTCTCATCATGGTGAAGTTTTAATATCAAAAAATAAAATAACTTAAAGGTCTAATAATCAGGTATTGATCAAATAAATTGTGGTATAGTCACCAAATGGAATATTAGCCACTAAAAATAACATTGTAGTATTTCATTGCTAGGGAAAGATGGTCATTATACATTTGGTGAAAAGAGCAACCTAGAGAAGAGTATGAATTTCTTGTTAAACTTGGTAGATTAAGACACATTTATCTTTTTCCTTCCTGAAACTGCTAAAATGACAATAAAAGAATAAAAATGCCAAAAGACCACAAAGACTGAAGGAGAACAGAGAGGACAGCAGGTGAGCAATTCAATGAAATTAGGAAGATAAGAATCAGATGCATAGCTGTTAACTGAATGAGCAGAATGAAAAAAGCTGAAACCTAATTGCCCATCAGAAGCAAGCCGATATGAGCCTCAGAAAGCCAGGAAGGCAGAGGAATTAGAGGCACTAAGTACTTTTGAAAGCTGAAATGAAAATTGGTTGAAAGTTTAGATAAAGAGCAATTAGATCCCCCAAACCCTTCTCTAGCTTGACCACCCACATGACTGCCCCCTCCTACCTTAGCAGAAGATAGGAATAAGCTCTGGAGAGACTAAATGAGAGGGGTTCTAGATTCAGAAACATGTGCACAGGTGAGGATGTGGATTAAGCTCTGTATGCAAAATAGGACGACTAGGTGAAAGTCTACACACCGAGCAGTGAGAACCTTATCCCACTTCCTTTTCTTTGTTCATAGAAGGCTGGCAGTCAGCCTTATACTGCCAGGCAAAAAATTAGATGATTCTTTCTGGGGAAACTTAGCACAAAAGAACAGACCTACAGATACTGACCCTTAGTGGGTCCTTTAATGAAAGAGCTGCAAACCCACCTGATTGTTCTTCGGTGACCCACTTGCTGACACACTCTGCCCACGAACACAGAGCACGCTTTGC
This sequence comes from Avahi laniger, assembly GCA_963575035.1. Lineage (NCBI taxonomy): Eukaryota > Metazoa > Chordata > Mammalia > Primates > Indriidae > Avahi > Avahi laniger. Next base: position 10,676 of record CAUYSK010119521.1, read on the forward strand.
AGCGCCCCTAAAGAGGAGCAGACAGTAAAGGATCGGCAGACCTCTAACATGAAAGGCAGAGCAAAAAATGGTACTCAGAGTGTAGGGATAGTTGAAAAACCACAGATAACTGTTGGTATCCTCAGAGAAATAAGAGAAGCTATCACATCCATAATGTAGGAACACAAGAAATAATACAAGAAAATTCTCTAGAACTGAAGAATATGGGTTTCCAGATTGAAAGGGCCCACTAAGCCCCCAGCACAATAAATTAGAGTAGGACGGACCGTTTTGGATAAAGCTGATAGGAGGTGTGGTGTATCAAAAGGAGGAAATAAATCAAGAAAGAAGATGACACAGGAATGAGCAAATCCATTCTGTGACAGTATGTGGCTCATTTTTCTGTTTGTAATGTAATTGCTTTTTCCTGGAAGATTCAGTCCTGTGAAATATTGGGACTTGGCCTTAGATCAAGATCCAACAGGGAGAATGAAGGGAAGGTCCAGGATGACAGCTGTTTATGAAGCCTGGAGAACAACCATCCGGACTGGCAGGAGGACAGTGGGCTTAGGAGGGATGTCGCTAAGAAAAAAAAAGTGGAATTGATTGGTTACCTGATGAGTTTGACTGTATTGATTGGTATTTCATTAACTCTATTACACACGTGAGGCTGAATTAGTAATAGGTACCTAAAAAGTGAAGAAGAATATGAGGCAAAGCAAAAAGTACAAGTGAAGATATCTGATAATACACTTTGTGGCTCAGCTGTGAATAATAATTCCATTGTTATAATAAAGTCAACCTTAAATAGTTCACCACAAATTATAACCAGATTGTCAGGATGGGGGGAGGAAGGGATTTATGAAAGAACCAAAGTGGGGAGAGAAATATAAGAGAGACTAAATCCTCATCTGCCATATTGGAAAGGCATTAGATAAATGTCTGAAGTTAAAAATGAAAAAAATAGCAGTATAAGCTTGTTATTTAGAAATCTAGAATTAAATGCCAGAAGAAACAGCTAAAGAAATTGAAAAAAACTCTAGTAGAAAGAAGGATCTAGGAGTGGGGCTAGAAATTATTATTTTATTGTAAGCTTTGAGGTACTTTTTCAATAATTCACATACATTTTACATTTTATAAAAATGAAATGTAATAAAAGTAAAGAAAACTATTTTTCCAATTTAACCCAATTTTTATTTTTAAAAATACATGCATTTAAAAATATCTGGGGATGGAGTTAGGGAGATGTTAGTCAATGGATAAAAAATTTCAGTTAGACCAGAGGAATAAGTCTGAGAAATCTACTGTACAACATGGTGACTATAGCTAACAACAGTGCATTATATTCTTGAAAATTATTAGTAGATTTTAAATGTTCTCACCACAAAAAATAAAGTATGTGAGGTAATGCATGTGTAATTAGCTTGATTTAGCCATTCCACAATGTATACCTATTTCAAAACATCATGTTGTACAGGATAAATACATGCCGTTTTTGTCAATTAAAATAAATAATAAGGCCAGATGTGGTGGCTCATGCCTGTAATCCCAGCACTTTGGGAAGCTGAGGCAGGACGTTTGCTTGAGTCCAGAAGTTTAAGACCAGCCTGGGCAACATAGTGAGACCCTGTCTCTACAAAAATAAAAAAAATAAAAAATTATTTGGGCATGGTGGCACACACCTGTAGTTCCAGTTACCCCAGAGGCTGAGGGAGGTGGATCGCTTGAGCCCAGGAGTTAGAGGTTGTAGTGAACTGTGATTGCGCCACTGAACTCCAGCCTGAACACAGTGGGGCCCTCTCTCTAAAAAAAAAAAAAAAAAATTTTTTAGTAAAGAATTAAAAAACAAAATAAGATAAATATGTAAGTAAAAGAAAACATCTGGAAGGCTACATACTGGAGTTAACAGTGTAACTCCAAATGATGTAACTAGGGTTGATTTTTATTTTCCTGTTTTTGTTTGTATTTCCTTGATTCTTTCTATAGTAAATTTTATTACCTGGGTAACAAAAATATTTTAAAATGGATTTTTAGCAAATGTTCATGTTAAACTAATTTGCTCTTGAAATATGTATTTTATTTTTTTAATTAGAGCTTAAAATATTTCTAAGAAGGACTATTTTAGGGCTCTGTAGTGTAACTTTTTAATGGTAATTCCTATAATTTAGGAATATCAAGCCATAATTTAGGTATTTTACTAAAGAATTAAGGTAACAACGAATTGATAATTTCCTAATGTTAATTATCAGGTAGTAAGAACATTTGATTTGGTATTTTGACAATCAGTCCCATTCTGTGACAACACGTGGTTCATTTTGCTGTAATGTGGATCGAACTTTCCTACAAGGTTTAGGCAACAAGATCCCAGGGACTATTGGGACTAGCACTATTTTATAGTACAGGGACCAAGAGACTGAAAGTTAACCAATTGATCACGGTCTTGGAGACTTTTAAAAAAATCTCCAAATGTTGTTGAAACATTGAGAGTATATGATTTGCCACTATATAACTGTATTTACTTTTCAGGACTTCTGTTTTCAAAATCAGCTTTTTCCATGGCTACAACAAAAAGAGCTGATTTCAATCTTAATTATTTTAATTTATGAGTGGTAAGACACATCCTAATTATATCTAGTTTTAAGACGATACAAACCATCCCTTTAATGCCTTGCTTACTTCAAATATGAAAAGACATTCTTTTTAAAATTATTTTTAAAATTTTAAGAGTTATATATAACATACTTTTAAAAAATTAATAAGCACAGAAGGATATAAAATGACCATCAGTCCCCTGTTAGTCTCACCCCCAAGAAATAGACATGGTTAATAATTTTTTGTCTGTCCTTTCAGACATTGTAATGCATTTAAAGCATATACTTCTTCTTTTTACAAGTAGCGTATCTTAGAAATCAGTGTCCTGAAATTTTAGGCTATAGCTTGTGAAATTTCCCTGTTGACATTGATTTTCACTTTGAATATTTTTCCTTTTACTCTATTTTTAAAATGCATAAATATTTTAAAAATGTAGGAGTATCTGTAAGTAGAGAACAACTTCAAGTACATTGCCTTTCCTTTTCCCTAAATTATATAATTTTGTATTTTTCAGCATTGGGGGCCTTATTCTGGATACAACCGTATCTGACCCAAACTTGGTTGGGATTGTTGTTTACACACCAGTTATTAATGGTAAGAATTAGATATACTGCTTCATGATAGTATCGAATCCTTGCATGCTCTTAGGCACCAATGGAGTCTTAGGGCTCAGATTTTAAGAGGTCTGCCTTCCCATCCTATCCATTCTCCTTCCAACCCCAAGTTGTTGCTCACAGTGAAAATTATATTCCCTGGTCTCAGGATGCAGAACATATTTTTGGAAGAACTGTTTTTTAATCTTATCATCAGCTATTAGTTTGAGAGTCAAGCATACCTGACTTAAGGTTAGTATGCAAAATATGATATTTCAGATTTGGATTATCATTTATTTTGGGTTTATCTGCTATCTTATGTTGTTTTGTTGCTGCCTTTGTCAAATTCATGGATAAATTAGAGTTAGCTAGATTTAAGCATTGTTTGAGTCAGTTCAATTCATTAAAATCTATTAGTTCTCTGCGAATCCCTTTAAAATCTGCTATATTTTTTTCTTATCTATAAAATGAGAATTATGATACTTAAGCTCACAGGTATTTTTATATGAATTACATTTAATGAGATAATTTTAATCCATTCCTACTGGCTTTTGGGGTGGCTGTCATTAAATTGGATTTTGGTATAGCCTAGACCAACATAATTTAAAAAGTAATTCTACTTGTAGAAAAACATGTTATAGGATATGCTATATATTTAATATAAATTACTTTTGTGTATTTATGTAAAATAAAATGTCATGTAAAGGCAAGTTATCTAAAATCTAATTTCATATCTAAAATTTCTACTCAACGATTTTTATTTTTGTATACCTTTAGAATGTCCATGAACAAATGTCCTCTATAGGTCTCCCTCCCAATTTCCCTGGAGCCACCATTCTCTCCATTACTTACCCCTAGAATTATGGAACCATCTTGATTCAACCTGGTCCTTCATATTCTTTGATTCGAAAATGAGCAAACATTGTCTATTTGCCCTTTAACACAATTCATTTGTTCATTCACTTATTTATATAAAAGCATGTCTCACCTTTGTAGTCTAATATCTCACTATAGCCATCCATTCAAGTAATAGTAGCCTTCCTGACTCACTCTGTTCAATGCACATTAAGTGTCACCAACAGACTAGTCTTCTTTAAACATTGTTTTTATTACATCAGCCCTAAGTTGATGAACTTAACAGTGGTTTCTTCTCATTTATGAAATCAAGTTTAAATTCTTCTGCCTAGCCTTCAAGGCCCTTTCTATGCTATTGGCCTTGATACTTTCGAAAGATCTGTGCGACTTTCCTTTATCATTCTAACTGGATTCTTATATTGTCCCTGAAAAGATCATCTAATTTTCACTGTTTGAAATGACTACTGCTTTCTTTCCACTTGTTCAAATCCTCTTTCATGAATATTAGTGTATTAATTCATTAGCAAAAATATTATTCAATAATGACTGCTAGAGTTGTATTGAACAACGTTTCGGTGAGAAATTGAATTTAAATTACAACCACCCTTTTATCAGTAGGGCTTTCATGAGTATTGCGGTTATTTCACTTTACCTAAGAAACAATTCCAGCTTCACTGAAATGCTCTCCCTGGAACTCTGCGCTGTGGCATTGAGGGTAGTCAAATCTTTCTCGCATCTCAGTAAGCAAACCTCTTAGTTAAGTAGCACAATGAGCTCATCTTGTGTTAAATTCCATTATTTAAAAACATTCATAGAGAAGATTTGCTCTATGTTCTTCAAATAAGATGGAACTTTCGAGAATTGAATTTCATTTCAAATATGCTGGGGATGTACTATTTAAGGACCCCTGTTTATCAGCAGTAGCAGCAGCAGCTATTTAGTGAGTACCTGCCATATGCCAGATAACTTATAGGTCTTTTATGTTTTTATATAATCCTCACAAGATAAATAATTTGTCTGAGGTCTCGCATCTGGTTAAGTGGTAAGTCAGGATTTAAACCCAGATCTGCTTGATTCTAAAGTGTACAATTTTCCCCTCTCAAAATATACAGCTACCAATTTATCTGTTTTATTAGAGACAAGCATACATACATTATTTAAAGTAAGGCATATCTGTTTGATATTGTGATTAGGATATCTTTTAATACTTATTGGCATCTCTCAAGCTATAATAGTAGCATTTTTTCAGAATATATTTCATGGTAACACTAGTTCTGTGAGATGTTAATAAGTATAACTTGAAAAGTGAGTTCTGTGATCGATTAAATTTGGTAAACATAAGGTTAAACAGATTTGTTTACTACAGGATTCCTTAAAGCCTTTATCAGGCTAACACATATCATGAGGCTTTCCTTCTGGTATTTCTGTTAGCTAGGTCTTGGAATTTCTGACCTTCCTTCAGAGCTCACCCACCACATTTTGAGAACCCCTGATCTAGGGCTTATATCAGAGTCTACTTTCAAACAGTAATATACCACTTTATATATAGGATAAGAACCTTATATCAGCACCCTTGAATTACTACTCCTCTTTCTTATGTGGTTTTTGTCATGAGCTTTACTTTGTTACCAAAACCCTGTAATACGTTGTTATTATTTTTGCTTTAAACAGTTACTTTTTAAAAGAGATTAAAAATGAGAAAATGATATCTTTTATACTTTCCCATGTAAATTTACATTTCCAGCATTCTTCTTGGTTTAGATCCAGGTTTTCTTCTGGTATTATTTTGCTTCTGCCTGAAGAAGTTCCTTTAGAGTTTCTTGTAGGGCAGACCTGCAGAGAAAACAGACGCTGTGGCCACGGTCTCTCTCAGCATGCTTCTCTTTCCTTTCCCTTCCCCTCTACACTTAATTCTAACAATGTCTATTTTTAACTTCTTCACCCTTATCTCAGAAGAAGAGCTGACTCTTTTACCCAAGACTAATCCATCTGTGCCTGGATGCCATTCCATTGCAACTCCATCAATTATTTCAACTTTTCTCGTGTCTCTCACGTCTTCCTCTCTTCCATCTTTTCCCTTTAGCCTACAAATGTGCTCAAGTCTTTCATCCTGAATCACCTTTCCCACGCTGTTCTGCCTTCTCAAGCTTCCAGTCTCTCTGTTCTACTCTTTACAATGAAACTTTCTCAAGTGTAGTCTATAGTTTTTCAGCTCATTGCAGTATTTTTCTTCCCTCTCCCTCTATATAACTTTTTTTTACTAAGCTCTCCAGTGACCTCCTAATTATTTTATCTAGTTACTTATTTTTGGTCTTCTATTCAACTGTTTGATACTATTTAATATTCAGTTATTGAAGCTCTACCAATTCTCATCCCATTCTCTGAAAATTCTTTTTCATTTTCTTTTCCAGTTTCTCCTTTGTACATGCCTCCTAAGCATTTGTATTCTTCAAAACTCTGTTCTTGATCATCTTCTCTTCTCAGTCTTCACCTTTTTTATGGGTGATATTGTCTTGTCCAGAGGTTTTCAGTGTGGTCCCAGACCAGCAGTATCACCTGGGATCTTGTTAGAAATGCAAATTCTCAAGCTTTAACCAGAAGCTCTAAGGTGGAACCCATCGATTGATTCTGATACATGCAAAAGTTTGAGAACCACTTGTCTTTGTCATACGGCTTCAACTCTTTATCTCTAGTCTTGACACTCCGTTTCATATGTTCATTTCCAGATCCATACATTAAATTGGATATTTCTATGGGGAAGAACCCAAAGTTCCTAACTGAACTCGTTATCTTCCCCCCACAACCTGCTCTTCTTTCTGTGTTTCCGGTGTCAGTTAGTGATATTATCATCTACCCAGGGTCCCAAACAAGACATCCCCAAATCACATACTGCCTCTCCCTTATATTCTCTACTTTTATCTGCTCTTGAAATAGCTTCCGAATTAGAGATCCATGGGTTAGAAGAAGGATGAGAGCTGAGTTAGTGTAGCCAGGCAGCATTCAAGAGAGACCATTTATTCGGTGATTAGGAAGTCATTTGAGAGTTCAGTTTTGTTGAGTTGCAGGCTAAATAAATGAAGGTATAGTCTTACAACAGAATATTATCAACAATAAAAATGGTCGAATTACATCTCCCAGAAGAGCAAGGATGAATGAATCTCAGGAACTTAATATATGATACATTATTCCATTTATGTAAAGTTCAAAAACATGTAAAACTCAATGATTTATTGTTTAAGAATACACATATATGTGGTAATAACAGAGAAAAAGCAAAAGAGTTGAAAACACAATTAAGGACAGTTACTTTGGTGGGGAAGGAAGCGAATGGGATTGGGGAGGGGCATGTTGGGCATTTCAGATATAAAGGTAATATTGTATTTCTTTTCTGAAACTGGATGGTGGGTACATGGGCGTTTTTGCAGTATGATTCACTATAGCTTACATATATCCTATAAAAATTATTTTTGAATATATTAAATATTTAGTATAAAACAATAAAAATCTTGGAAGTAGCACTTTTAGACGTCTTACTAATGGTTGACAGTGAAAAGAAAAGAATTAGGGTAACACCTGGAAGTCTAGATGAGGAACCTTTTCCAAGATAAAGAGATGTAGGTATGTTTATGGGCAAGAAGACAAAGGAGTAATAGAGAAGGAGGCACCTGGCCTGGTGCTGCAGTCATGCCGAGGTCTTAGAGGACCAGTATCTCAGCATTCCTGTAACCCACTCGGGGCATACTCATTAGGAAGTTCTGATCTAGGCCAGTGTTTCTCAACCTTTTATTTTCATTATCACCCTCTGAAGGAACCATTTTAAACAATTTTTTTCCTAAATGTGCCTAGCCATGAAATTTTAACATATCAAATATACTGTTTATTTGCTTATGTACTGTATATATATCTGTGCTTTATAAATAAAATGAGTAAGTTTTTTCCTCTTCCCAAGAACCAATTTTCAGCTCCATTAAAAATGTATGATCTGGCTGGGTGCGGTAGCTCACACCTGTAATCCTAGCATTCTGGGAGGCTGAGGTAGGTCGATCGTTTGAGCTCAGGAGTTCGAGACCAGCCTGAGCAAGAGTGAGACCCCATCTCTACTAAAAATAGAAAGAAATTAGCTGGACAACTAAAAATATATAGAAAAAATTAGCTGGGCATGGTGGCACATGCCTGTAATCCCAGCTACTCGGGAGGCTGAGGCAGCAGGATCGCTTGAGCCCAGGAGTTTGAGGTTGCTGTGAGCTGGGCTGATGCCACGGTACTCTAGCCCGGGCGATAGAGTAAGACTCTGTCTCGGCTGGTGGAGGGGGGGAATGTATAATCTCGCCATGTACAGTGGCTTACACCTGTAATCCCAGTTCTTTGGGAGACTGAGGCAGGAGGATCCCTTGAGCCCACGAATTCGAGACCAGTCTGGGTACCATAGCGTCTCTACAAAAAATGTTTTGAAAAATTATCCAGGCATGGTGGTGTGCACCTGTAGTCTCAGCTAGTCTGGAAGCTGAGGCAGAAGGATCTCTTGAGCCCAGGAGTTCAAGGCTGTAGTGAGCTGTGATTGTGCCACTCCATTCTAGCCTGGGCAACAGAGCAAGACTCTGTCTTTTTAAAAAAATACATGATCTGGGGTAAAGGAAGTAAAATCTTTGGAGACATTGTCAGCCATTCACCAGCTTGTCTGCAAGTGTGTTGGGAAGGAACTAGTAAAGGTAAGGGATTAGGGCCTTGGGAGTTGAAGATGTCTGCTCTTATTTAGATGAAACGGTCTTCACTAGAAGGGGGTTCCATATATTTCTTCTGAAAAATGTGAAAAAATGAAAGACACGCATCTCTTGAGACTAAGAGTGTAATTTCTGCATGTGAGTTTTAAAAGGAGTCTTGAAGGGAGGATAGGTGAAATTGCAGAGGTATATGGAGGTAGCTAAAATATGAAGGTATATATGGAAGGTGCTAGATCTGTTGTGCTGTTGATTATGAAGATTTACTTTTTAAGAAAATGAACTTTTCCTTCGGGTTCCCTTGGGAATGTGCAAAAGAACTCTAGACAGAATTTGAAATATATTCTATGATGTGAGTGCTAAACATTTACTGGAAACATATATTTCTAAATTTAACAAAACATAAGTTTGGATTTTAAAACAGTCCTTAGATGAACCTGCTGGTAATTTCTTCCTACTATCAAACTTTATGTGATTAACTGGGCTTATTCCAGCAGAAGGCACCTAAAATCAGGTTTTTGGACACTGAAGACTCTCATTGCTTTGTATATTGACTAGCTTTTTTTGCTAATGTTTTTAATTTATGTGAGATTATCTTTAGATGATCTCCCCTAGCTTTAATAATGCAATTAGTCCATGGGAAATTTAAAAAATTTGAAAGAAATGCTAATAACTAGCTCTTAGTAGAAACATAGCATATATTATGATAGCACGTAGGCATTTTTGACATTGAAAAAAACTATTCCAAGGTAATAATTCTGCTACAGTTTAAAACTATACCCAGTGATCAAGATGAGACCATGAGAGATTAAAACTGTAATTAGTTCCTTCAATAATGATGTTGTTTACTTTAAGATTTTATTCACCTTTCCCAGAAAAATTATACCAGTGTCTTTCTAAAGTCTCTTGTTCATTTTTTTTTTTTTTAGTTTGGTACAATTATAACATCAGTTATATCTGTGTTTCCTGGACAACAGTGTGATAAGGTGATAAGCTGATTATTTATAAGACTTTATTTATTTTTATTATCATTATGTTAGTCTGTTACATGGTAATAAAGAAGTGATAAAAGTAGTTCTATAAAATTTTACCAATAAATTTATAAAGTTTTAGAAGAGAGCTGCAACTAATTAGTAGCTTTTTGTTTCAAACTCAATTCAAGGGAATTTGCAGCTAGAATAGATATTCTCAGGCTTAATAGCAGATGCTTTCTACATTTGCATTGAAACATTCCATATCCAATAAAATGCCAAATAGAAGACTACCCCCAAGAAAAATCTCTGGAGTAAATGAAGATGAAAAGGAAACTGTAATTTATACATTCCTGTGGAAAATGTCTGTTCTTGAAAAATGTATCTGAATGTAGACTTTTGCTTTGCATTAAGTATAATCTTTTTTTTGTTTTTTTTCAAGACAGAGTCTTGCTCAGTCTCCCCAGGTAGAGTAAAGTGGCATCATCATAGCTCACTGCAACCTCAAACTAACTCCTGGGCTCAAGCAATCCTCCTGTCTCTGCCTCCCGAGTAGTTGGGACTACAGGCACGTGCCACCACACCTGGCTAATTTTTCTATTTTTAGTAGAGACAGGGTCTCACTCTTGCTCAAGCTGGTTTTGAACTCCTGAGCTCAAGCAATCCTCCCACCTCAGCCTCCCCGAGTGCTAGGATTATAGGTGTGAGCCACTGTACCTGGCCCATTAAGTATAATTCTTAACATTAGACTCTTCTCCTTTTGAGTGGCTAGGAAGAGAAATCCATGGATGATTACAAGGCTGTAATCATTTTTTAATAGTTTACCTCTTATTGGTTTACCCAGTGACTCTTTGTGAAAATGCTTATATTATGTAGTATAAATACTCTTACCTCTTTCAGTTTCTAGGATACTTTCATTTACCTTCACTTAGAGGGATAAGTTACTGGCCTTGTTTGTGTGCTATTATCAGATGAGTACCAATACATGACATTTATTCAAAATTCTATTCTAATTGTTTACTTTAAAAAGTGAGCTCAGATTTAGAAAATCCAGACTTTTAAAATAGTCTTCACTAACTTTTAGTGGAAAATTCATTGAGTAAATAGAAAGCAGTTTAAACGATTATTTAAAATACTGGCACCAAGTGATTTATAGACTTTCTTGGTTGTTTTTAAACAAAGTAATAATCTCTGAATTGAAAAGCAACACAGTTCCTGAACACCCTCTGACCAATGAATTCTCCAGCACGCTAAGTGTCAGGACCTATAATTAAGAAAACACCAACTCAAAATCACATTATTTGTATAAATTGTTTCTTCTTATTATTAATTAATAATAACAATAATAGTTAACATTTTTTGAGCCTTTACCATGTCCAGAAACTGCTAAGCATCTCTCACATATACATTTTTTCAATATATTTAAAAGTTACGAATGGTTTTTTGTTACATGGATGAGTAGTACAGTGATGAAGTCTGGCCTTTTAGCATACCCATCACCTGAATAGTGTACTGTTTCCACAGAGGTTGTACTAGTTTAAAATTGTGAATTGTGCTGTTATAAACATAAAGTGCAGGTGTCTTTTTGATATAATGACTACTTTTTCTCTGGGTAGATATCCAGTAGTGGGATTGCTGAATGGTAGATCTATTTTTAGTTTTTTGACAGATCTTCATATTGTTTTCCATAGAGGTTGTACTAATTTACATTCCCACCAACAGTGTGTAAGTGTTCCCTTTTCACTATATCCACACCAACATCTATTATTTTTTGACTTAATGGCCATTCTGGTGTGAGTAAGGTGGTATCTCATTGTGGTTTTAATTTGCATTTCTCTGTTGATTAGTGATGTTGAGCATTTTTTCATATCTTTGTTAGACATTTGTTTCTCTTCTTTTGAAAAATGTCTTTTGCTCACTTTTTAATGGTATTATTTTGTTGGACTTTCTTATAGATTCTGGATATTAGTCCTTTATCAGATGTATTGTTTAGGACTATTTTCTTCCATTTTTAAATTTTCTTTTTACTCTGTTGAATATTTCTTTTGCTGTGCAGAAGCTTTTTAGTTTGATTAAGTCCCATTTATTTATTTTTGTTTTTGTTGTACTTACTTTTGGCATCTTCGTCATAAATTCTGGGTATAGGCCAATGTCGAGAATAGTTTTTCCTAGGTTTGAATTCTTATGGTTTTGTGCCTTATGAAAAGTCCATCTCGAGTTAACTTTTGTTTATGGTGAGAGATAGGGATCCAGTTTCATTCTTCTGCATGTAGCTATCCAATTTTCCCAGCACCATTTATTAAACAATGTGTCCTCCCCAGTGTGTGTTTTTGTCTGCTTTGTTGAAAATCAGTTCGTTGTAGGTATATGATTTTATTTCTGGGTTTTCTATTCTGTTCCATTGATCTATGGGTCTACTTTTATACCAGTACCATGCTGTTTTGGTTACTGTAGCCTTGTAGTATAATTTGAAGTTGGGAATGTGATGCATCCAGATTTGTTCTTTTTGCTTAGGATTGCTTTGGCTATTTGGGCTCTTTTTTGATTCCATATGAAATTTAGAATTGTTTTTTCTAATTCTGTGAAAAATACCATTGGTATATGGATAGGAATTGCATTGCATCTGTACATTATTTTGGGTAGTATGGACATTTTAACTTCCAATCCATGAGCATAGGATGATTTTCCATTTGTTTGCGTCATCTATGACAGCGGTCCCCGACCTTTTTGGCACCAGGGACTGGTTTCATGGAAGACAATTTTTCCACGGATGGGGGAAGGGAGGGGTGGGGCAGGGGGAGCAGGTAGGGTGAGGAAGCAGAGCTCAGGTGGTGATCCACGGCCTTGTTTTCCTAACAGGCCATGAACCAGTACCAGGCTACAGCCCAGGGGTTTGGAACTGCAGATCTACAATTTCTTTTATCAGCGTTTTGTAGTTCTCCTTGTAGAGATCTTTCACCTCTTTGGTTAAGTATATTCTTAGGTATTTTAAATTTTTTGCAGCAATTATAAATATGATTGAGTTCTCAATTTGATTCTCAGCTTGGTTGTTATTATTAATAGTGTATAGAAGTACTACTGATTTGTATACATTGATTTTATAACCTGTGATTTTACTGAATTCATTTATTAAATCTAGGAATCTTTTGGAGATGTCTTTAGGGTTTTCTAGGTATAAGATCATATCATCAGTAAATAGAGATAGTTTGTCTTCCTCTTTTCAATTGGGCTGTCCTTTATTTCTTTCTCTCGTCTGATTGCTCTGGGTAGGACTTTAAGTACTATGTTGAATAGAAGTAGTAAAAATGAGCATCCTTGTCTTGTTTCAGTTCTTAGGGGAATGCTTTCAAGTTTCTCCATTTAGTATGATGTCGGCTGTGGGTTTGTCTTATATGGCTTTTATTATTTTAAGGTATATTCCTTCTGTGCCTAGTTTGTTGAGGGTTTTTATCATGAAGGGATTCTGGATTTTATCAGTTGCTTTTTATCCATCTATCCATCTATCTGAGATGATCACATGGCTTTGTTTTTAATTCTGTTTATGTGGTGAGTCACATTTATTGGTTTATATATGTTGAACCATTCTTGCATCCCTGGGATGAAACACACTTGATCATGGTGAATTATCTTTTTTTTAAGCCCAAAATGAGTTTCATTGAGGAGGAGCAAGATAGGTTTACAGAGCAAGAGCAAGATATGTTTGCCACAGATAACTAATGAGCCCCCTGTCGTAACAAGAGGCTCTGGTAATTGTCCAGGGTCTTGTTTTATAGTGTCTGTATTGCACCCTCCTTGTGGTTCAGACATCACCGGTGAACCACTTCAATGTACAGTTAACAGCATGATAATTAGCCTTAGGTTACTCTAGGTCACTTTCCAGATCCTATTGTGCCTGGGCTGCCTGGCCCATGTGCTAGGGAATTCCCTACATTCTTTTGCAAATTGGCAGGGCATTCCTCCTTGTTCCCAGATGTGGAAGTCACTTGGGGCAGGATTAAGGTGGGGCAGCACCAAGATGGGTGCCCGCCTTTGTCCCTAGGAGAGCTGGAATCCCTATCTACCTAACATCTTCCCACTCTCTATTCTAGAGGCCCAAATTGTTGGGTAGGGGCCTTGACTCGTCTGGTTGTTTCCTGATGAGTGGGAGTGATGATTCCTATTGGGTGGCCTCTTACAGGTCCTCTGAGGGTCTCTCCAGGGGCTGTCAGTATATGTCCTTGTTCTATGGTTGTGGTTGTAGGTGTGAGAAGGAAGTAAGTGCTGGAGCTGGTAGAGAACATAGGACCGCTTGTAGTTTGGTGAAATCTAGGCAGGATCAAATGAATTTAGTTAGAAAATTTATGAGGATTGGACCTAATATTAGAATTCACAGGATGCAAAGTAATAGAGTGACGAAAGGAATTACCGGGGCATATCGAGCAGGTTTGGTTGAGCCTTAGGTATATGGGGTTTGGTTTGCCAGGGCAAAAGGTGTCTCACCCACGGGTAAACAGTTTGTACTACTTATCCGAAGGAGCTGCAGCAGGAGGAGTTCACTTGAACAGGTACCAGAGATCCTCCAATGGAGTACACAAGTATTTGCCTCCAGTGTTGGAGTCTTCATCAGAAGGGGCCAGATGAGTTTCATTTTGGTCCTTCCACAGCTCCACCTGAGAATGATGGATCCAAATAGGTATCCCTGGGACCTTAATAGCAGTTGGGGTAGAAAGTAAGGGCTGGATGAGGACCTTTACACATGGGGATTAGCTGGGATGTGGAGGACCCAACCTTGCACTTTTTGATGAGCACTAAGTTCCCCAACTGACAGAGAGGACTAGGTCTCTAGGCAGTAGCTTGTGTCCTTATAATGGCTGCAAGAACTGAGCTACTTGAAGGGTCTGTTGGTGTCCAGCTGTTTCCTGAAAATCAAAATACAAAATGATCAGAGGAAAAGGTCAGCCATACAGCATTTCAAAAGCACTCAAAGAAAAGGGGGCTTTAGCCACAATGTGTAAATGCAAAAGAGCAACTCAGAGAAGTTGTAACCACCAGAGTTCAGTCTCCTGGTTCATCTTGTAGAGGGCGAGCTTGAGGCTTTGGTTAACTTGCTCCACCTGACCTGATGACTGAGGCCTCCAAGCACAACGCAGATAGCAAGAGATCTGCAGGGCCCTAGAGACTCCCTGTACTAACTGTGAAGCAAAGGCAGGACCGTTGTCACTCTGTAAGGACTGGGGAAGGCCAAAACAAGGTATGATGTCCTCCAGAAGTCTTCAGGAAACTTCAGTGGCCTTTTTAGTCCTGCAAAGGAAAGTTTCGGCCCAATAAGTGGAAGTGTTAACAAACACTAATAAGTACTTGAATCCTATAGGGAGGCATTTGGGTGAAATCTAACTGCCAGTCCTCACTAGGGTAGGTCCCTTTTTGTTGGGCCAGAGAGGCAAGTTTTACTCTCAAAGTCCTTCGAGGATTATTGGTTTAGCAGATAGTACAAAGTGAGTTGACCTGTTTAATAGTATGTTGTTCCAAGAGATGTCTAAGTGGCTTTGGGCTGAAGTGAGTAGCCTTATGGGTGGCTTCTACCAAGTTTTTTACTTTTTCAGCTGGTAATAGGTAGAAGTTTTGTTTAACTAACCATCCAAAGGGGCTCAAGTGGTATCCTTGAATCAACCTGTCATATATTTCTGAGGTGGAATAAACTAGAATAGGGAGAGTGGGATTAGAAGGGACAAGGGCTCCAACTAGATTAGAAAACACTTCGTCCAGGACTGCCTGTTTGGCAGGTATCCACAGCCATATTTCCTTGAGCTATTAGATCAGCTCCCTTTTGTGAATTACCTTTTTGATGTGCTGTTGGATTTGGTTTGCTAGTATTCTCTTGAGGATTTTTGCATCTGTGTTCATCAGAGATATTGGTCTGAAGTTTTTGTTTTTTGTTGCATCTTTTTCTGGTTGTGGTATCAGGGTGATACTTGGCTTCATAGAATGAGAGAGGATTCCTTCCTTGTCAATCTTTGGAACAGTTTCAGTAGGATTGGTACCAGTTCTTCTCTGTACATCTGGTAAAATTTAGCTCTAAATCTGTCTGGTCCTGAGCTTTTTAGGGAGATTTTTTATTACTGACTCAATGTTGCTACTCATTAATGGTCTATTCAAGATTTCTGTTTCTTCCTGATTCAAGCTGGGAGGGTTGTACGTTTTCTGGAATTTATCCATCTCCTCAGGATTTTCTAGTTTGTGTGCATAGAGATGTTCATAGTAGTCTTGGATGATCTTTTGTATTTCTGTGGTATCAATTGTGTCTCCCTTTCCAGTTCTGGTTGAGCTTATTTGAATCCTCTCTCCTTTTCTTGGTTAACCTAGCTAGTGGTCTTACTGATTTTGTTTATCTTTTCAAAGAACAAATTTTCTTTTCATTGATCCCTTGTATTTTTTTTTTTGTTTGTTTAAATTTTATTTAGTTCTGCTCTGATCTTTGTTATTTCTTGTTTTCTGCTAACTTTGGGTTTGGTTTGTTCTTGTTCTTCTAGTTCCTTGAGGTTTCCCGTTAGGTTGTTAATTTGTGATTTTTCCATCTTTGATGTAGGCATTTAGTGCTATAAACTTGACGTTGGGGCACAGGAAATCACCCAGGTTTCTGTCTCTCTCCCTAGCCCAGTATCAGGCCAACAGCGACCTCAGTGCAAGGCTTAGAGCACTGGGGAAAGGGCTCCCTCTTTGGCTCTGGGTGCAGGTGCTCCAGGGTGTGGAAGCCTGTAGAATACCATGTGAACTTGAGCAGTGCTTTGCGTGGTCTCCCAGGAGCTCCCCACACCACTCTGGAGGCCTGTAGGGGTCGAGGAGCTCCTCTGTAGCTAAAACTGTAAAGGTCCGAAGTGGGAGTGTGGAACCCCAGAGGTCTCTTGCTTACCCCTGCTCTGGGTCCAGGTCCGGAGGCTGCTCAAGGCTCTCAGTGGCCCCAATCAAGCCATCCAGCTTCTACCTTCACCCTTGGTGTCTCCCGTCACCTCTCTGTTACCTTCAAACATTCTTTCTCCAGTGATGTAGTCGAAATGAGTATTTGATGGGTATCCTGATTGCTCTCTGAAGAAGAGGTGCATGCCAGGTGCCTCTAGTCAGGCATCTTGCTGGTCTCTGTGTGTTGTTATTTTATTTAAGTCTCTCAATATCCTTATGAGGTAGATATTAAATTATCCTTATTTCCAGATTAGAAAATGGAAGCTCTAAGAGGTTAAATATGAGTGAAGTCATAGTGAGCACCTGATGTGGTCTTCAAACCTGCATGGTGTGAGCCACAGAACTGTACAGAAAACATTTATGTACCTTAATTATTCTATCTAGTTCATGTGACTTTTAAACATTTTTAAAGAAATTTATTTTCATTTAGAAAATTTTCCAGGACTCCCTGGATGCAATTTTTGAGCATTTTTTTTTTAATGATGAACTGCATCTTAAATTATCTTAAGCATTTGCTTTAGTGAATTTTTTAATTACTAAATGAGATGTGATGGGGAAATCATGAAGCTACATTTAGTTTAAGATTGAATCATTATAATTTTAGTTTTAAAAATATAATGTTTAAGTTGCATTATTTTTGGTCCATTGGCACAAAAAGGAGATCAACCTCTCAGCTTAAAAAGAGGGGGAGTTCATGCCTTTCCTGTTTCTGCACTTCAATTTTTTTCTGTGATTAAAAAATACTAAATTCTTATTTCCACAATAACAAATTAGCATTATTATATGGCAGTGAATGCTGAAACTTCACTAGGTATCAGGCAATATATAGGTAATGTAGACTGAAAGTCACTTAACCTCTATTTCTGAGTATAATACTTAAGTATACCCCAGATAAACCACACAGGTGGGACTACTAGGACTGAATTTCCCCATGGTAAATTACGTATTGCTGGTTCCTAAAAATCATATCCTAAATTTTCAATCAAAGAATTAATAATCTAGCAACAGTAGATAATCTTATTACACCCCTCCCCCCCCAAAAAAAAACCAAGGTAGTCTCACCTCAGTTGTTTTTTGAGGAAAATCTATCTTGCTTCTAGGTAACTTGCTTCTACAATGAGAAATAGTCCTGGCTAAAGGACTGCTGCCTTTCATTCTTCCTGAGGTCTTTGAAGCTTTGGAGTCTTAGCACCTGGTTCAGACATCCTGTTGGCATTGTTCTCTAATTCTTCTTGCTCAGAAATTTCCCTCGTGGTGAATTCAGTGTGATTCACAAGGAGTCTTGCATGAATTTATTTTAAGATGTCCAGTTCTTTTGATTTCATACTTCTTTCAGAGCTTATTATTTCAACTGGTACACATATGTAGGCTTTTCTTTGAGTATTTATCTAAGACTGGAATTGCTATTAATAGATTGTAGAATGTGCATATTAACAACTTTATTGCAAAATACCAAAGTGTTTTCCAAAGGGATTATAACAATTTACACTCTTGCTAGTTGTAAGAGTTTTCTTTACTGCACATCTTTACAAACAAGTTGTAAAGATGTGAGTAATGAAAACTCAACTTTTGCCACTCTGATGGATGTGAAGTGATATTTATTGTGCTTGTATTTGCATTTCCGTGATTACCAATGAGGTTGAGCATCTTTTCATATGTTTACTAGCAATTTGGATTAACATATTTTTTGAACTATCTGTTCAAGTATTTTGTCCTTTTTTCTGTGTATTTGTGGGAGTTCTTTATATATTCTGGATGGCGGTCCTTTAACAGTTGTATGTGTTACAAAAATCTTCTCCCACTCTGCAGCTGGTCTTTTCACTTTCTCTACAGTGCCTTTTGATGAGCAAGTTTTAATTATACTGTAGTCAAATTTATCAATCTTTTCCTGTAAGATTTGCAGTTTTTCTATTTTATTAAAAAAATCCTTCCCATCCATTCTATATCATCACCTATAAACTAAATAATTTTGCCTTTCACATTGTCTTCACTTCACTTGGAATTTATTTTTGTTCATGGGATGACAGTAAGGATCAAATTTCATGGATTTTTTTGCATACTAATAACCAAATGTCTTAGCACTATTTGTTGATCTGTAGTACCTCCTTTCTCTTATCTCAGGTTTCATAAATGTATGTATATGTATGGTGGTTAACAGGTTAAAGAAGTTCTCCTTGATTTTTGGTTTGCTAAGAGTTTGTAATCATAAATTTTGAATTTTATAAATTGTTCTGATTTTATTCATACAATCATATTATTTTTTCCTCCATTCATTTGTTAATGTGCTGAATTGCATTAACTTATTTCCAACTATTAAATCATTCTTGCATTCCTAGAATAAATCCAATTTGGTTGTGATATATTATACATTTAACATTTTGCTGGATTTGAATTGCTAATTGTTTAGTATTTTTAAATTGCCTGTGCTATTCCTGTATTATCCATATAATGCTTATACTGTCTGTAGTAATGACTTCTCTTTCATTTTTGATATTGAAATTCATATCTTCTCTCTTTTTGTCACGATCCAATCAAAGAACCAGCTTTTGGTTCCATTTATTTTCTCTGTGTTTTTGTTTTCTATTTCACTGATGTGTGTTCTTATATTTATTATTCCCTCTTTATACTTTCTTTTAGTTTAAGTTTTTTCTTTTTTTTCCTAGGCTCTTAAGATGTAAACCTTAACCATTGATATGAAACCTTTCTTCTTTTCTAGTATTTAATGTTGTGAATTTCTAAGTATGCTTTATGTACCTCCCACATATATCAGTATGTTGTGTTTTCATTTGCATTAAATTGAGATTATTTTCCAGATTTTCTTGTGATTTCTTCTTTGACCTATGGGTTATTTAGAAGTGAATTGTTTACTTCCCAAATATTTGGAGGAATCTTCAAATATTTATCTTTTCTAATATGGACAAAGACCATGTTTCAATCGTTTCAAATTTATTAAACCTATTTTATGGCCCATAATATGGTCTATCTTCATTAATGGTCCATGTGTACATGCATAAAGTATATTCTGCTGTTATTGGGTGGTATGTTCTATAAATGTCATTTAGATCAACTTGGCTGATAGTAGTATTAAAGTCTTCTATATCACTCTTGATTTTTAAAATACAGTAAGTCATCACATAATGTCCTCAATAAATTCTTGGAAACTGTGACTTTAAGTGATACGATGTATAACAAAACTAATTTTTTTCTTATCAATATTATAATGAAACAACAATGAAGGAAATGATGTTACTCTAGGATCTGCTATACATCATTTTCGCTTAAAGGCATAGTTTCCAAGAACCTATTGTAGATGTTAAGTGAGAACTTACTGTATGTATATTCTGTCAATTAATGAAAGTGGTAAAATCTCTAAGTACAAAAACAACTTTTCTATTTTTCCTTTTAAATTTATCAGTTTTTGCTCTACATATTTTGAAGATCTATTTTTAAGTGTGTCTACATTTAGAATTGTTATGTCTTTTTCATAAATTAACCTTCTTAAGTCTTATTCAATGTCCACTTTTATCCCTGGTAATCTTTCCTGCTATAATGTCTTATTTTTTTCTGGTACTGATATAGCCACTCTTTGTTAGTGTTTGCATGGTATATCTTTTTCCATATTTTTACTTTTCACTTATTCATGTCTCCATCTTTTAACACATACTGTGTACCTTTTCCACTAGATCCTTTAATGTATTAATCATAGTTATTTAAAAATCCTTGTCAGATGGTTTCAACTCCTGACTCATCTCTGGGTCTGGTTCTGCTGAATTCTTAACTCCTTCAATGATCCATCTTCTTTATTGCTTTTTACTGTATTATAATTTTAAAATCAAATGCTGGACATTGTATATAAAAGAGCATTGGAAATTAAGATAAATATTATTTATGCCTAGGAATGGGCGGTCCTCTTCTTCCGCTAGATCATCAGTATGGACGATTGAGTCTATCTAGTCAGTAGTTGAACTGGGTTTGTTTTTTGTGGATATCACAGTTACCTTTAGTGCACCGCTAACTTCAGATTTCTTTGTCAGCACGCTCCTGCTACCCTGTGCTCAGTGTGAAGCCTGAAGTGCTGCCCGCCTGCAGCATGGAGGGCTTAACTGTCTATGCTGCTGCTCTTCTTCCCATGGCAAGCTGCTGATGCTTCTTACTTAGCGCAAGGCATAGGACGGCGTTCGGGATTCTCTTGCTGTATCCTTAATCTTAGGCAGTCCTATACTCAGCATTTAAGAATTTCGTATTTTCAGTTGTTTTCTTCCTACTTGCTTTATGGCTACTACCTCTTCCTCCTATACTCTACAAAAGAAGAAACAATTCGAGTGTCCTCACTTTGGCGAGGCTTACCACCCTTTGGAATTAATTCACATCTTGGCATCAACTCTTCTGCCTCAAAGTATATGAGAGGATAATCTAGGTAAAAAGGTGACTTTCTGGAGTATTTTTTTTGTCAGTGCCTATACCAATTTCTTTAGTAAGCTGAGAAGAAAAGTACCACACCTTGCCTATTTGTCTATTCGAATAAATCTAGCTTATTTTCCCTCTCCTTAAGGTGATAAACATGAAACAACTTGGCACTTAATTTTACATCTTGGTTGTGATAATGATTTCTAAAAATTACCTGCTCTGGTCTGCTTTTATACCAGACACGTTTGAAAAAATAATGAATGAATCTTATATAACAATGATTTTATGCCTTTGGATTGTCTATCTCAATAGTAAATAAATTAACATTTCAGAAGAACTATTTTGTTTTATTGGCCTAGAATGTTACATAAAGAGACTTGCTTTTGGTTGATATTATACAAGTTGTTTAATATATGCAGATAACTACTTTTTTTAAGTTTATTTATTATTCCAGGGTTTTGTGAGGGTACAAACATTATAGTTACTCTTTATGTCTTTGCCTCACCCAAATGTGGGTTATAACTACTTTGATTTCTTTTATGTTTCAGGTATTGGTGGTAATTTGGTGGCCATTCAGGCTAGTAGGATTTCTACCTACCTCCATTTACATAGCATTCCAGGAGAATTGCCTGATGAACCCAAAGGTTGTTATTACCCATTTAGAACTTTTTTTGGTCCAGGTACGTGCTTTGTGGATTTTTGCATGTTTTATATCAGGAACTATTGCTCAGATTATAGGCAGGCAACATTTATTGAATACGTATTTTGTTTGTGTTCACCACTTTTCTATTTCTGAGAGCTAATCTCAGTGAGTGAACAAATAGTCATTTGTATCAATTCTGTAGTTGCTGAGTGTCTTTGTATAATTTTTCTTTTTTATTCCTCTTTCTGGGATATCTGGTTATTAGTCATGAAAGAGGAACCTTATACACATAAAAAAAAGCATTGCTAGATGATTTAGGGAGACAGGTGTACTGTCTTTCCTATATTAATTATTTTGGAGTTTCTAAATGTAGGGATTTGATCTCAAACAGACAGAATGAGAAGAGTAACCTCAGTTATAAGGAACAGTGCATTACTTATGTGATTATGAAAAAACTAAGGCATGTGATTAGGAAAAAGACCACAATGTTAAACCTCACAATTCTTATCGTTTCTTTTCCTGATGAAAATAAATGTGACTACTGACTTTTGAATGAAGATCAAAAATGCCTAGACTTGTAATACCAGTGGTAGAAGACTAAAGGAATAAATAAAATTAAAACATTCTAGTACTTTAAGGACTTTATATTTTCTCTTTTGTCTTCTCTCTGTTTTTATGATAGATATTAAAGTCTCACCAATGTTCTTCATAACAAGTTTTTATCAACCATCTTTCATTTAACATATATTGTGGGAATTTTAAGGAATTAAATGAATCGTAACTAGTTGAAATTTATTTTTAGCAACTGAATTTTATGTGGATAGTATGAAGTGTAACTACAAAGTAATGCTCAAATTTTAATAACTGTGACCTATTGCTAACCAAAATATGATTTTGTTTTCATGACTTTTACATTTTCTATTACAGGAGTAAATAATAAGTCCGCCCAAGTGCTACTGCTTTTAGTGATTCCTGGACATTTAATTTTCCTCTACACTATTCATTTGATGAAAAGTGGTCATACTTCTTTAACTATAATCTTCATAGTAGTATACTTATTTGCTGCTGTGTTACAGGTAAGAGTTAAAACTTCTTGAAATCTCTTTTATTCTCAGGCTGTTATAAAAGTATAACTATATAAATCTAAAAACACATATCATATTTTACCATTTCAAAAATCAACGGAATACCTTCATATTGATTTGATCCTCTTAAAACCCATAAGCTGGCCCGGCACGGTGGCTCACACCTGTAATCCTAGCACTCTGGGAGGCTGAGGCGGGTGGATTGTTTGAGCTCAGGAGTTCGAAACCATCTTGAGCAAGAGCGAGACTCCGTCTCTACTAAAAATAGAAAGAAATTAATCGGACAACTAAAAATACATAGAAAAAATTAGCCGAGCATGGTGGCGCATGCCTGTAGTCCCAGCTGCTCAGAAGGCTGAGGCGGAAGGATTGCTTGAGCCCAGGAGTGTGAGGTTGCTGTGAGCTAGGATGACGCCACGGCACTCTAGCCTGGGCAACACAGTGAGACTCTGTCTCAAAAAAAAAAAAAAAAAGGAAAAGAAAATTGCTTTTGCTTTCAAAATGTGTCATCAATATAATACATGTACAAAAGTTTTAAATTAAATAGTACTGACAGGTTCTACCTTTTCGATCCCATTCCTCAGAGATAATAATCACTTTGAAATATTTTAGCTATTTCTTCTGGATTTACTATAACTTTTAACATAATGTGGCTAAACTTCTAGTTTATTATTAATCTCTTTTAAACTTTTGCTGATAAAAGTTGAGGATTTGGAGGCTACTATAATGTCCCATCTTTCCCATATAGTTATATCACAATTTTTTTGTTAAATTAGTCATTGGCGTTTGTATTATTAGGCCTTTATAAACATTGTTTGTTATAATCAGATAATTTACTATATTTACTCTTTTTTTGTGTATTTTTTTCTTGGGGTTAATAATCACATCCTTTTACATGGCATCATTTTCCATAAGCCCATCTTTAATTTTTTCCAACTGTTCCAGATTTATTTTGTCTTCTTGGGCATAGCTTCTTGCTAAACTCTGTAAATTTGGTACTTTCTATAGTGAGAAACCCTAATCCCTTAAGAGATGGATTCAAATAATTCTTTGAAGAGATAGCATTTGCATTGGCTTTGAAGAGTTTTGCATATAGGAATGAGGCTAGAGGATAGGGTATATGGACATTGTTCCATTAAAAAAATTGCATTGATGATAATGATGGTAATGAAATTAGCTGGCATTTATAGTGTTTCCTATATGCCAGGCCACTGCCTAAGTGCTTTACATTTATTGATTCACTTAATTCTCACAAAATTCTATGAGACTTGTTCTATTGATATAAATCAGTGATTTTCAAAGTTAGAGTACATGCAAAACAATGCATTGTACGTAGGAAGAAAAGATTAAAACTTCATTTGTTTAAAATCTCTATCTCCTTCTGTTTTTATGTTTGCTTAGTAATGAGCATAAGCACAGTATTAAGTATGCTTAAATATTTTATATTGAGAGAGCTGCATAATCTAAAACCTTTGGAGATTATTGAGTTAAAACATAGAGGCCAGAAAACAGCTCTGTCAGAGAAAGTAGTTCAAATATAGGATCTAAGAGGAGGAAGTAGATAAGGCTGAGAAGGTCGATTAGGACTGGTGTACAAAGGCCTTAAGTGCCAGGTAAAGGAGATTAGAATCTATTCTTCAAATAACAAAACCCTTATATGTTTTATGGTGCCTTAGATTTTATTAAAAGTCACTTATCAAATCATTTATTCATGCCAGTCATGGTGGCTCACACCTATAATCCCAGCTACTTGGGAGGCTGAGGCAGAAGGATTCCTCGAGGCCAGGAGTTCAAGATCAGCCTGGGCAAAATAGTGAAAATTTTTTTAATTAGCCAGGCACAGTGGTGCCTTCCTGTAGTCCCAGCTACTTGGAAGGCTGAGGTGGGAGGGTCCCTTGAGCCCAGGAGTTGGAGCATGCCATTGTACTCCAGCCTGGGTGGCAGAGCAAGACCCTATCTATTAAAAAAAAAATTCATTCATTTATTTGTTCGCTAAACCTTTATTCTACTAGACGCAGAGATAGCTTTTAAGTCCCAGGAGGAATAAATTCAGAGCCTATCTATACTCAAGGACTTGTAGTCTGGAGGGAAGACTACTACATGAACAAAGAATTATAATGCAATATAATATAAATGCTGGGTATGGCTACGTATAAAGTGCTTTCGGAGCTTGAAAGAAAAAGCAACTAACTACTTCAGGAATAATATTTTTCTACTGTTCAGGAGTGACAAAAGTTATATCAAATGCTTTTTTACTATTGGCTACTTTTATTGCCATATATAATATGATCATTATCATTTATGTTTGATGCTGTTCTCTATGTATTATGAAAAAGATGCAGTCTTCACTCCCATGGGAAATATTCAGAGACTAGTCTTTGGACTGCTGATAAACACATCATTTCTAGAGCACGTTCCTATTTGTAACTCTACCTCAGCCTCATGGATTGATTTGATGTTTATGTTTGTGATTCTCTGCCAACATACTATCGTGTATCATTTCATTTAAATCAATGAAGGATATAAATAATTTTTCTGAGTTTATAAAAAATTGGATTTCAACCTATATTAACAGTATACCTCCATACCGTTTTTAAACCTCTGACCTAAATTCCCTCCAGTGAAGGTTGAAAAACTGGAGTTAAGACTAATTATTAGTCTCTCTGTGTCTTAGTTACTCCCTTTGTAAAATGGAAAGAATTATATTATCTACTTCATAGGCTGTTTTGAGGATTAATTGAGTTACTTGTATAAAGTTTGCTACATAGTAGATGTTAGCAGATGCTATTCTTGTTGCTATTAAACATTGAACTATACAGGGTATGCCATTGATCTCTGAATGACAACTGGAAAATATTTTTTCTTTGTCTTACAGTGTTGGGTGAATTTTCTTGTGTCTTTTACAACTTTCATTTTTATAGGTTTTACTTTTTATTTTATCCCCAAGAATCAGATCTCTACCGGAGTAGATCTTTGCATTTGCAGCCTGACATTGTACATTATTCCAATGGAATACTTAGAATCAGATTGTAAATTCTCAGATCAAATCCTCATGCTCTGACATTAACATACACAAACATACACATAAGCATATGTACACACACCTCTTTGAGGTTTAGTTAAAAGATCTTGACCTTCCCCAGCCTGCTCTCATCAGTTCAAAGATGGACAGAATGAAGAAATCACTATTAGAGACAAAGAATCTTTGACCACTTAAGACTTACCTTTTAATGTACTTTACTCGATTGGCTTCCTTTTTTGATCTGGGTTAAATTTATATTCAAAGCCTCGGTTCTAGCTCTTACTCACATTTTTTCAGTCCACACTTCTCTTCTCATCCCTAAACTCTACAATTTGATATGAATGTTAAACAGTAAGGTTTTCTAATACGTGTTTAATTTCTTCCTGTCTAGATTCCTACCTCCTTGAGGGTTGAGACCATGCCTTTTTCTCTTTGGTATTCTCTACAGGGCTTGATATAATGGTTGTTTTTTGAATTCTTGGTGTTTTGCTTTCTTCCCAGAGTAATATTCTTTGAAGAGCCTCTCCCCAAAACCCCAATCAACTAAATGAAGGAAATCTGTTAGAAGGAAACTTACACTTATTATAATGACATAGTAATAATTATTTACAGCACTTTTGCATTTACTTAGATGTCATCTCTTCCTGGAAGCCATTCTTGAATATCTGATTTGGTCTGAGTGGCCTTATTCTCTTATTTCCCAAAGTCCCCTGTGAATACCATTATCCTAGCTTTTCCTGTATCATATTGACATTTGTGTGTCATTTGGAGAAAGGGTCTTTGTTTTACTCATTTTTGTATCTCCAGCACCTACCCCTGTCCCCACCCAGTGCTCAGTAAATGTTTGTTAAACTGAATGACTGTATCTTGCTAGCTCCATCTCCTCTTCCAGTGGAAAGAGGAAAAAATTTTACAACTGTCTTTAGATACCAGAAACCCCAGAAGGACTAAAACAAAAACCTAAATTTTATTCTACTTGCTTTCAATGAACACCAATTTCCTTTCTTTCAGTGACATAGTATTCAAAATAAAAGGCAATGAAAAATAAAATGCAAAACCTCCCAAATTTTAACAATGATCTGTTAAAAATTATAAGGTTTTACTGAAATGTTTAGAGAGATGAAATTACTTGATATCCAGGGAAACAAAAGAGTAGGGGTAAAATTGGCCATGAGGTGACAGTAGATGAAGCTGAGTGATGGTACATGAGAGTGGGTGGGATTAATTTATACTATTCTGTCTACTTTTATGTATGTTTGAATTTTTCTATAATGTTTTTATAATTAGGTTTTAACTTTCAGAGATTAACACAGGAATTTTTTCATGGTATATCCGTTCTCTAATTTTGGTCTTGTAGCTCACTAGGTATTTCTTAAGTGAAAAGTAAAAAGTTAACTTGAGTTTTTGGGATTTGGAATGATGGAATTAATTTCTTAGTTTTTCCCTTGGTATACACTAACTTCATTTTTTGAAACTTTTTTAAATTAAAAAATCTACTTATATGTCACAAATTACATTGTTTGGGGTACTTACGTGTCTTGCAATTAGGTACAAAGAAGACTATCAATCAAGCATACTGACAATCTCTTGAGCAAAGAGGAAACCGCCGTACATCTTGGTTCATTTCCCTATTTAATTTAAGGCCTCTGCTAGTTCCCCTTTGTGTTAGAAATCCTATTCATCCTTTGTCTGTGAAAAAAACAAAAACATAAACATGTCATCTTGTTGGATGATATATCCTACGGAGGCAAAAAAGATTGCCCCTAGACAAACTGAAAGAGGAGAAAAAAGAGAATGTAATTAGATGAGTAATCTCAAATGTGAATAAGTCTGTTACCAGTCAAGTCTCATTATTCTTATAGTCCACTATTTACTCATTTGACTAAAAACAAAAAACTCTTTTGTTTTACTATTACAATTTTCCTTTTTATTATGGTGATGATAGGTACATATGAAGTATATTAATATTTTTTCTGCTATAAAATATCCCAATAGGAAAAGAAAAATGAGACTTTTCTAGTTCTTGAATTCAATTGAATTCAATAGCCCTAGCCTATTGAATTCCAACAAAGTTTTTAATATAATTGGTAAACAATACATTAAAACCATTTCTAAACAAAATTTTTAGTTCCCAATTTTAGGCACTGATTGTTTGTTACAGAAAATTAGATTATTTTTTTTTTTTTTTTTTTTGAGAAAGATTACCACTATCTTGCCTGGAGTGAGTGCCGTGGCGTCAGCCTAGCTCACAGCAACCTCAAACTCCTGGACTCAAGCAATCCTACTGTCTCAGCCTCCCAAGTAGCTGGGACTACAGGCATGTGCCACCATGCCTGGCTAATTTTTTCTATATATATTTTTAGCTGTCCA
>CAUYSK010119523.1:0-15674 GCA_963575035.1 Avahi laniger
CTTTTTATTGATTTGCTCTGTGCATTTAAAATTTCATAATATCCAGCCTGAGCAAGAGCGAGACCCTGTCTCTACTAAAAATAGAAAGAAATTAATTGGACAACTAAAAATATATAGAAAAAATTAGCCGGGCATGGTGGCGCATGCCTGCAGTCCCAGCTACTCGGGAGGCTGAGGCAGGAGGATTGCTTGAGCCCAGGAGTTTGAGGTTGCTGTGAGCGAGGCTGACGCCACGCACTCTAGCCCAGGCAACAGAGCGAGACTCTGTCTCAAAAAAAAAAAATTCATAATGTAAAATCATATCATAAAAAGTTTATATCAATTTATATCCCCACCGATTTTTTTTTTTTTGAGACAGAATCTTGTTATGTTACCCAGGCTGGACTCAGAATCCTGGGCTCAAGTGATCCTCACGCTTCAGCCTCCAGAGTAGCTGGGACTACAGGTGCCACCACCATACCTGGCCATTCCCATCAAATTTATGGAGATCCTACTTTTGCCACACCCTCCAATGTTGAATATTATCAAACTTTTAAATGTTTGCCAATATAACAGGGTCAAATTGAATTATTATGAATTTTTATCTTTCTTTTTAAACTGTGAAATGATTCATACATATACACATGCAGTGTATGTAAAATATATACATATTATTAAAAGAATAAGAATAAATACCGGTATACCCATCGCTCAGGTTAAAAACCAGAACATTACCAGATCTTAGAAGCTCTCTGTATGCTTCTCCCTGAGGTGTCTATCATCCTGTTTTCTGTGTTACTGTTTTTTATTAGTTAGGGTGGGCGACAAAGTGCTGTAACGAAGATATCCTGCACTGATTAAAAACGAGTTTACTTGTCTCTCATGTGCCAATCCAATGTGAGCAGTCCAGGTTGGTGGGGCAGCTCTTGCTCCATGAGGCCGTCCAGGGAACTGATCCCGTACACTTTTGTCTTCCACTGTCACTACGGCACTTCCACATCTGTGTGATTAAATTTGTGTCTTTGGCACTTCTGGGTGCCAGTCAACAGGAATGGGAAAGAGATTACGGGTGAGGCACCATGAAGTTTAAGACCCAGACCCAGAGGCAGCACACCTCTTCTACTTAGGCACCATAAGCAAGACCGTAGTCACATGGACACACTTAGTCTCAGGCAAAGGTGCCATGTGCCCAATTACAACTCTGTTACCATGGCAGAAGGGGAGAATGGGTTTTCTTAGACAAAATCCACCACACATTCCCTTACTACCTTGGTGTGTACCTCTCAACAGTATCTTTCAGTAAGCAAAACAAAAAACAAATTGGCAAGCACATATCTAGCTGTGTAAGAAAAAGGCAATATTATTATCATGATCTCATTGACAGCTTCTAGGAGAATATAAACTAAATAGAAGTTCTAGATCATAGTCTGGCTTCAGCTTCCCTAATTGTTTATATGAGCACCTTCTGGGTAAGACCAGTGGACAGTTGTGCAGAAAAGAGTTAACACAGCAGGCCTGGGACTGCTCTCCTTAGAAAGGTCTGCTTACAAGGTTGGCCCTTGGCTGGTGTCTGGGAGCATGAATCTAAGAGGTGGTCTCATCACTGCCTAAATGGTAAGAGTAGACCTTTGTGCCTAAACTGTGCAAACACCACAGTTTATGCTGTTTCTTTCAGGGAGTCTGGAATTTTGGCATGTGCTAGGCAGAGGGTGCCTACGTGACCAATCCCCAATAAAAGCCATTGTCTTTTCCCTTTGCTGATTTTGCTTTGTGTTCTTTCACTGTAATAAACCACAGCCTTACCCATATGCTGGGTCCTGTGAGTCTTCCTAGCAAATCACTAAATCTGGGGGTGCTCTTGGGGACTCTCCAGAAAGAAAGGTTAGGCAAGCATGCTGAGAAACAGGGGTCACCACAGTTAAAGCATTTGGCTGGACTGCAGCAGAGGTCTCGTTCAGGATGTTTCAGGAATGGCGTCAAGATGTTTGTGTATTTCCTGCTGTATTTTCAATCTTGGCCTATCTCTGGCTCTCAGGAGTTATATAAGAGCAGAATATTTTCATGGAGTAAAATGCATATTCTCAATTAATTTAGGTGGGACAGGGTAGAAAGGAGGGAGGAACTTCATCAGTGCATGGTCCAGGCAAGCTAAGTACATGTAAAAATCTGGGCCAAGATAACCAGGGCACTCTGTTCTTGGGAAAAGCAGTGGGCATCTTGGTGAGTGCCCCAATCTGAACTGGTTGCCATTTATTAACATATCTTATGTATAGTTATCCTGGGATCTCTTTTCACCATCTCCCTAGGGGTTCTCTGCCTCTCCCCAAGCATCAGATCTCCTATTTCCCATATTACTTGCCTTTTTTGGGGGTAACTCTTATTTTGGTAGAGCATATCCTCTCACAGTTTCTAGAGAAAGGGTATATAGGGAGGGTAAATTGTTTGAGACTTTGCAAACAATGTCTTTATTCTAAATTCGTATTTGACTGATATATTGTACTAGCTTAGTTATAGGCTAGAAGAAATTTTTCCTCAGAATTTTGAAGCCATCTCTACTGTTTTTTCTCTCAAGAAATTTTTATTGAGAACCTACTATGTGCCCGGCACTGTCTCTAAGCACTTGGGACCCATCAGTGAACAACAGTGACAAAGGTTCATAAAGAGACAAAGTCAAAGAGTTTATACTCTAGCTTGTGTTCCTGCTTTTGGTGGTGGTGTTTACAAGTCTGAAGCCATTCTGATTTCTGTTGCTTTTCATATGACATTTCTTCTCTCTGGAAGCTTGTAGGATCTTCTCTACTCCAAGTGTTCTAAAATTTTGCAATGATGTACCTTGGTATGGATCTATTTTTACTCATTTTCCTGGGCACTTGGTGGGCTCGTTCACTCTGTAAACTCATGTTCTTTAGTTCTGGAAATTGTATTTTGTGGATAATTTCCTCCTGCAGCATTTGTAGGTTGAACTCTCAGGTCCTCTACTCTCTTAGCTTTTATTCTTTTATGGTTCCTCTTTGCTTATTGCTCTTTTGGGGAGATTTCTTTAATTTTCTTTTCCAATCCTTCTAGCATCTTTATTTCTGTTATGTTTTTAATATTCAAGATTTTTTTTTTAATTTTCTGAGGTTTCTTACATGAAAGCCAGTCTGTTCTTGTTTCATGGATGCAGTATCTATTCAATCTGAGAATATTATCACTTGTTTTAAAATTCTCATCTCCTGGCTGTGTGCACCAGAACTACTGTAGAATGGGAGTGGCTGAGCCAGTATTCACCTGGCTGTGCAGACCTGAGCTTTTTTCAGTTTTATTCATTTTGAAAAGGAATCGGAAAAGAGAGATTTTGGATGAGTGGATGCTTTCCTTTGCTGTAAGTGTTGAGGTCAGTTGTCTCGTATTGATATTGGGTGGTAGAGGTTTAAATACACCCTAGTTAAATGTCAGAGAAGCCTAAAGTTTTGGAGCTGTGACTACCTGCCTGGGATTAAGCAATAAATAAATGCTAAAAATGTGCTTGCATTAAAAAAAAAAATTCTCATCTCCTTGTATAGACTGTTTTCCTCAATATTGCTTTTTTCTGTCCATTTGTTTTGATCTCTATAACTCACATTTAGGGGTTTTTCTCACATGTATGATAATCCTTGGTTGTCTGCTTATGATTAAGAGTGGAGAACTAAAAAGCTGTTGGGAAGATTTGAGCACATGGTTTGCAGGACTTTGAGATTTCACTGCAAGATAATCTGCATGGGCAATTTGTTGGGAGAACCTCTTAACCCTGTATCTTGGGAATTGTCAAGATTCTTCAGAGAAGATTCTTCTAAAATCTTTGCATGGGGAGTAAAGATTTGGGTGTCATTGTTCTGGGAGCCTAGTGGGGAAAAAAGGACATAAATCCCAGTATTCAGTAATCATATGCTCACTCAATCCCCATTTTGAAGAGACTATTCATGCCTTAATTTGGCCTAGTATACTCTGTACAGAAAGTTTACATTTTGCCTTTTCCAGAGAATAAAGCTTAGACTTCTTCTAGGATAGGAGAAGGAATCTAGATTTGCAAGGATTTATGCAGGATAAATTCCAAGAAGTGGGACTGCCCACTCTTTGGATGGAAGAGTACATACATTTTTGATTAGTTATTGCCCAGCTGTTTTCTATTGAGCTTGTACCAGTTTACACCATCACCAGCACCATGAAGTATCTGTTTCCTTGTATCTTATAAACAGAGTTATCAAACTTTTTGACTGTGAAAATATTTTGTTATTTAAAATTTAAAAAAAAAATTTTTTACAGACAGGGTCTTGCTATGTTGCCCAGGATGACCTAGAATTCCTAGGATCAAGCAATCCTCCCACCTCAGCCTCCTAAGTAGCTGGGATGACAGGTGCATATCACCACACCCAGCTTATGTTATTTTAATTTGTATTTTTCTTAAGTTTGAGACTGAGTATCTTTTCATGGTTGACAGACATTTGTGTTTCTGTTTTTTTCCTGTTTGCTCATATCTTTTGTTCATTGTATTCTTAGTCTTTGTTTTATTGATTTCTAGGAGTGCTTTATTTTTTTCCCCAGTTTGTTGTTTGTTGGTTTTGATTATAGTGGTTTATCAGACACACACACACACACACACACACACACAGAGTACACAGAATAACCTTTTAAATGTGGTCAAATTCCTTTTATGGCTTCCAAGCTTTCTATATTATATTTTCCACATTTGAGATTATTAAAAATGTCTCTCCATTCATTACTTCTATTACTTTTTGTTTTTTATATTTAATTTAATTAATTATTTTTTTGTGACAAGAATCTCGCTCTGTTGCCCTGAGTAGAATGCACTGGCACCATAATACCTCACTGCAACCTGAAACTCCTGGGCTCAAGCAATCCTCTTGCCTCAGCCTCCTGAGTAGCTGGGACTAAAGGCACACACCACCGCGCCTGGCTAATTTTTCTACTTTTTGTGGAGACAGAGTCTCGCTCTTGCTCAGGCTGGTCTCGAACTTCTGAGTTCAAGCAATCCTCCTGCCTTCGCCTCCCAGAGTGCTAGAATTACAGGCATGAGCTACCACGCCTGGTCTTTGTTTTTTCTATTTTAATCTTTCATCTACTTTCCCAGATGGCTACACCCAGGTATTCTATTTATTGAATAGTCATCTTTTGCTCACAGATTTTAAATAACATTTTAAAAATCACATACAAAATTCTTATGTGAGTTTGAGTTCACTTCTGGATTCATGTGCCTGTGTCATACTATATCACAGTTTTATATCTTTTAATATTTGCCAGAGCTGATTCCTCTATATTCACATATAGTCTTCTTTTTAGAATTTTCCTGACTCTTGGTTTTTTTACTTTCTACACTTGAACTTTAAAATCATCTTATCTAGTTTCCAAACTTAGTTTGGATTTTGATGGAATCACATTAAATTTATAGACTAATTCAGGAAGAACTAATACCTTTATGATGTTGAATCTACCCAAGAACGTGGTATGCCTTTCCATTTACTTAGTTCTTCTTCTGAATCCTTCTGTAGCATTTTAAAGTTTTTACCATAAAAATTTTGCACAGTTCTTATTAAGTATATTCTTAGGTTTTTTATCTTATTTCATAGCTATTGTAAATAGAAACGTTCATCATATCTGCTAACTAGTTGTGGTTTGTATATACAAAATATATTGATTTCTATATGGTAATTTTGTACCTAGCTAAACTTACTGAATTCTCTTATTATTTATAATAGTTCCTCTGTTCATTCTCCTGGGTCTCCCGGATGAACAATAATATCATTTGCAATGATATTACTATAATGATCATTTTACCTCCTTTTTCCCAATTTATATAAGTCTTTCATATCTAAAATTCACTTGAGAGGCCGGGCGCGGTGGCTCACGCCTATAATCCTAGCACTCTGGGAGGCCAAGGAGGGAGGATTGCTTGAGCTCAGGAGTTCGAGACCAGCCTGAGCAAGAGTGAGACCCAGCTTCTACTGAAAATAGAAAGAAATTGGCCAAACAACTAAAAATAGAAAAAATTAGCCGGGCATGGTGGTGTGTGCCTGTAGTCCCAGCTACTTGGGAGGCTGAGGCAGGAGGATCACTTGAGCCCAGGAGTTGGAGGTTGCTGTGAGATAGGCTGATGCCATGGCACTCTAGCCTGGGCAACAGAATGAGACTCTGCCTCAAAAAAAAAATAAAAAATAAAAATCAATCAATCAATCAATAAATAAATAAATCCCTGCCTCTTTTGTCACATGGCATCCTCCCCTTTGGAAGTCTCCGTGTCTCTTCTTTTTTTTTGAGACAGAGTCTCGCTCTGTTGCCTGGGCTAGAGTGCCATGGCATCAGCCTAGCTCACAGCAACCTCAAACTCCTGGCCTCAAGTGATCCTCCTGCTTCAGCCTCCCGAGTAGCTGGGACTACAGGCATGTGCCACCGAGCCGGGCTAATTTTTTCTATACATATTTTTAGTTGTCCAGCTAATTTCTTTCTATTTTTAGTAGAGACGGGGTCTCACTCTTCCTTAGGCTGGTCTCAAACTCCTGAGCTCAAACGATCCACCTGCCTCGGCCTCCCAGAGTGCTAGGATTATAGGCATGAGCCACCGTGCCTAGCCCCAATGTGCAACTTATATTTTTTTTTTTGTTTGTTTTTTGAGACAGAGTCTCACTCTCTTGCCTGGGGCGAGTGCCGTGGCGTCAGCCTAGCTCACAGCAGCCTCAAACTCCTGGTCTCTAGCAATCCTACTGTCTCAGCCTCCCGAGTAGCTGGGACTACAGGCATGCGCCACCATGCCCGGCTAATTTCTTCTATATATATTTTTAGCTGTCCAATTAATTTCTTTCTATTTTTTGGTAGAGGTGGCGTCTCACTCTTGCTCAGGCTGGTCTCAAACTCCTGAGCTCAGAATGATCCGCCCACCTCGGCCTCCCAGAGAGCTAGGATTACAGGCGTGAGCCACCGCGCCCGGCCTTGCAACTTATATTTTTCACGTAATATATTTTGAACATCCTTTCATATCAGTACATACAGGTTTATGTATTTATTTTTTAACAGGTGCAAGGTATGTCATTTCCATAATTTACTTATCTAGTTTCCTATTGATGGGAATTTAGGTTATTTGCAATTTTTCACTATTAAGAACAATGCCTGGCTGGGCGCAGTGGCTCACGCCTGTAATCCTAACACTCTGGGAGGCCGAGGCGGGAGGATCCCTTGAGGTCAGGAGTTCGAGACCAGCCTGAGCAAGAGTGAGACCTCGTCTCTACTAAAAATAGAAAAAATTAGCCAGTCAACTAAAAATAGAAAAAAAAATTAGCCAGGCATGCTGGCTCATGTCTGTAGTCCCAGCTACTTGGGAGGCTGAGGCAGGAGGATCACTTGAGCCCAGGAGTTTGAGGTTGCTGTGAGCTAGGCTGACGCCACGGCACTCACTCTAGCCCAGGCAACAAAGTGAGACTTTGTCTCAAAAAAAAAAAACCCCACGATGCTTTAGTGAAAATCCTTGTGTATATAATCTTTGTACAATTGTGAGGGTAAAGTCCTAGATTTCAATTGTTGAGTCAAATCACGTAACTATAATAAATACTTCGACAGCAATTGTTAAATTGCCCTCCAAATAAATAACAGCAATTTACATCCTCACTAATGGGGAACAGAAGTGCATGTTTCTTAATACTTTTGCCAGCACTAAAATCTGTGCCAACACCAGTATCAATTTTATATTGATAGTTATTTTCCCATGTGATAGCAAAAAAAATTGTTTTAATCTGCATTCCTTTTGTTATTAGAAACATTGAGCATCTTGGAGTGGGAAAGTTCTTCCTAGGCATGACAATAAACTCAGAAGTCATAAAACAAAAAGCCTAATGAATGTAACTTTTGTGATTTGCTTATGTCCTTTGCCTAATTTTTTTTTTTTAACTGGGTTATTTTTCCTTTCTAACTGTTGCAAGGGGAGTTTTTATTATCAGAGATGTTAATCCTCTTGCCATATGTTTACAAACATTTTTTTCAAGTTTGTCTTTTTATATGGTATTTTGTGCCATACAAGATATAAAAATATCCTATCGCTTCTGAGTTTTGGGCTATGTTTAGAAAAGCCTTCCTCATTTTAAGATTACAAATATATTTATTAGGCCAGGTACAGTGTCTTGCACCTGTAATCCTAGCACTCTGGGAGGCTGAGGTGGGAGGACTGCTTAAGCTCAGGACTTCCAGACCAGCATGAGCAAGATCAAGATCCTGTCTCTGCAAATAATAGAAAAATTAACCAGGCATGGTGGTACACACCTGTAGTCCCAGCTACTCAGGAGACTGAGGCAGGAGGATCACTTGAGGCCAGGAGTTCGAGGTTGCAGTGAGCTATGATGATGCCAATGAACTCTAGTCTGGGAAACAGAGATAAATTGACCTTGTCTCAAAAAAAAAAAAAAAAAAAAAGACAAATATAAAAATTAACCTTAAGAATCCAAAAAGAGGCCAGGCGTGGTGGCTCACGCCTGTAATCCTAGCACTCTGAGAGGTCAAGGCGGGTGGATTGTTTGAGCTCAGGAGTTCGAGACCAGCCTGAGAAAGAGCGAGACCCCGTCTCTACTAAAAAATAGAAAGAAATGATCTGGACAACTAAAAATATATACATAAAAAAATTAGCTGGGCATGGTGGACCAAGCCTGTAGTCCCAGCTACTCGGGAGGCTGAGGCAGTAGGATCGCTTGAGCCCAGGAGTTTGAAGTTGCTGTGAGCTAGGCTGACGCCACGGCACTCTAGCCCGGGCAACGAAGTAAGACTCTGTTTAAAAAAAAAAAAAAAAAAGAAAAGAAAAAGAATCCAAAAAGAAACTACTTTAATAAATATATTTATAATCTTTTTTTTTTTTTTTTTGAGATAGGGCCTCTCTCTGTCACTCAGGCTAGAGTACAGTGGCATCATCCTAGCTCACTGGAAACTCAAACTCTTGGCCTTAAGTGATTCTCCTGCCTCAGCCTCCCAAAGTGCTAGAATTACAGGAGTGAGCCACCATACCTGGCCTTAAGTCCTTGATTTGTTTTCAGTTTATTTTGGAATGAGGAGAGAATTAGGAATCTACATTTATTATAAATGGTTGGCTGGTTGTTCCAATGCCTTTTATTAAATTAATCCTGCCATTTCTATCACATGCCCATTTTTATTGAGGCCTAATTCTTTTTTTTTTTGAGAGACAGAGTCTCGCTCTGTTGCCTGGGCTAGAGTGAGTGCCATGGCGTTAGCCTAGCTCACAGCAACCTCAAACTCCTGGGCTCAAGTGATTTTTCTGCCTGAGCCTCCCGAGTAGCTGGGACTACAGGCATGTGCCACCATGCACAGCTAATTTTTTCTATATATTTTTAGTTGTCCAGCTAATTTCTTTCTATTTTTAGTAGAGACGGGGTCTCGCTCTTGCTCAGGCTGGTCTCGAACTCCTGAGCTCAAACAATCCTCCCGCCTTGGCCTCCCAGAGTGTTAGGATTACAGGCGTGAGTCACCGCGCCCGGCCAAGATCTGTTTTAATTAAAGAGGTTTCATAATACATATCAATACCCAGGAGGCAAGTTCCTCCCCCCTCAACATTACTCTTCTTCTTCCTAATGATTCTTAAATATTTATTCTTCCAAATGAAAAAGAATAATTCTGACAAGTTGTATAGAAAATTCTGTTGATTTAGATTTGGACTGCATTCAATTTATACATTGATCCAGAAAGTACTGGCACTTTTACCATGTTGAGTCTTTTTACCCAAGGACGATGCGTTTTCATTGAATTATTTTGTTTTGTTTCTCCATAGTTTTATAGTAGTCTTCAAGTAGTTTCTGAAAACTTTCTAACTATATTTAGAGACACCGCGTGGCTCATCCCACAGGGTGCCATACATATTACAGTTAATGTGATTAAAGGCCCTCTACTTCCCTGTGTGATATGTACTAGCAATTGTGAGTTTTTTCCTTTATCTTATTTTCTTATTGTGAATGTGATATTTTCTTCTATTATATTTAGTTACTATTCTGACATGAGAAAATTATTTATGTTTGAACACTAGTTTTATGAGCTGCTACCTTATCACATTGTCTTATCATTTAATATTGTTTTTTAGTTGATCCTCTTAGGTTTTCCAATATATAACCATATATAAATAATGATAATTCCACTTTAAACTTCCGTCTACTGCAGTGTCTAGCATTTCCAACGCAATATTAAATAATTGGATCATGAATTCACCTCATGTCTTTTGACCTTAAGTTCAGCGTTCTTTTTTAGGTATACAGTCAACCTACTAGTTATTGAGCACGATATATCTATAAAGCATTATTCTAGATGAGAAAGACATAGTAAAAAGAAAAATAAATCATTCAATGTCCCAATTTTTTTTTTTTTTTTTTTTTTTTTGGGACAGAGCCTCACTCTGTTGCCTAGGCTAGAGTGCTGTGGCATCAGCCTAGCTCACAGCAACCTCAAACTCCTGGACTCAAGTGATCCTCCTGCCTCAGCCTCTCGAGTAGCTGGGACTACAGGGACATGCAACTGTGTCTGGCCAATTTTTCTATTTTTAGTTGTTTGGCTAATTTCTCTCTATTTATAGTAGAGACAGGGTCTCGCTCTTGCTCAGGCTGGTCTCAAACTCCTGAGCTCAAGCAATCCTTCCGCCTTGGCCTCCCGGAGTGCTAGGATTACAGGCTGCTAGGACTACAGGCATGAGCCACGGCGCCTGGCCAAATGCCCAAATTTATAACCTATTCTTATCCCAACAAACAGATCTCGAGCCACAATAAGCACTCATTTGATAATTCTTGTGCTGATAAAATCTCTCCAGCAAATTTAATATTCTATCCTACTGAACTGAAATGTAACCTTAAACAGAAATTATTCTTCAAGGACCAGACAGTGTTTTGTTTTGTTATTTTTTTAGGAAGAGGGAAATGGAATGAGCTGGGGCTAAGGAAGTGAGTGAACAATGGGCATACTAGATAAATATTTACCTGAAAGCCAAATACATAAAATGAAAAAAGGTGCTGAAACTCCCACAAGAAGCCAGAAGCAGAGTTATCTGAAAGCACATGTAATGTGACCCTAATGCACAGTTTAACCTCAGGGGTAAGGTATGCGAAAAGAAAGTATGAATGAGCATGTTTTCAAGTACATGAATTGCAATCATCTGTAGCTAACAATCTAGTGAGATGAGACAGAATGTAATAAATGTCATAATAAAGTTAAGTATTAACAGAAGGTGCTAAAAGAGAATGTTTCTCAAAGGAGGTCATTCATTTGGCATATTGATTACCAATTGAATGTCAGGCCCCAATCTACATACAGAATACTGAACAAAAAAGACAATCTCTGTTCTCAAAGAGCTCACAATCTACTGGGGGAGGTAGATGTTATTTAAGTAAAAATATAAATATGTGTGTGTGTGTATATAAAAAATGTATATATTATTAGAAACTGTGGTAAGTGCTATAAAGGAAATAACAATGCTATGATAAAATAAGGTGACATAATGTAGATTTGGGGTATCAGGGAAAGCCTGTCTGAGAAAGCATCCTTTAAACTGAAACCTGAGGGGTAAATAAGCAGAGCAAAAAGCATTCCAGGACAGAAGTGATTTTTGGAGTTAAGTCTTCAAGGATGAGCAGCATTCTCTTCCCTCTGATGAACAGAGGGGAAAGGGAATCTCACTTATGCAGAGGCATGAGGGCACAGATG
Organism: Avahi laniger; assembly: GCA_963575035.1. Taxonomy (NCBI): domain Eukaryota; kingdom Metazoa; phylum Chordata; class Mammalia; order Primates; family Indriidae; genus Avahi; species Avahi laniger. The sequence goes on from CAUYSK010119523.1 coordinate 11,686, forward strand.
TGACATGTATGAGGAACTGCATAGCTTAGTAAGGGGGCATGCAGAAATGGAAACATCAGGAAAAGAGGAAAAAAAGGCAAAAATATATTCAATTCAGTATGTGTTAAGCATTTATACATGCTTAGCAATATACTAGGGGATTCTTATTTCAAAGTGTAAAAAGATCCTAATGGAGGAAAAATAAAAAAAAGAAAAAAAAAGTGTAAAAAGAATGGTTATTCCCCTCAATAAACTCAGAGTCTAACTGGGTGAGTAACAGAAACGATCTCCCAAGTTATCTATCTTTCAGAGAATACTCCCTACCCCATCCTAGACTAGATCCTTCTAATAGCGTATACTGTATTTTTTTCCCAAACAGTAACTTCTACAATGAATTTTTAAATTAATAAATGCATCTTACTTCCTGTGACAGGCCCCCAACTACTATTAATACTTTATAGAGGTCTGTGACTAGAAATCACTCAGGTCTGTTGGCTGCTTCTGAACAGCCAATGATGTTGATGAGGTTCTCCACAGAGTGAAAAGTACTTCTAATTATATATAAGTAACATTAATTTTTTCTTTACATATAGCATACCAGCTCTTTTTAAAATCTCCTTCTCTCTCTTTCCTGTTTAAGGCTCTCAGATAGAAAGTTAGAAATTATTACTGAGGGTATTAAGCTTGAACATCCTTGCTCTAATCTTTACAAAGATAAATCCCACAATACTTACTGGGTTGCTTGGATAAGCTGTCATTTTACCTTACTAAAGGAGCTTAACAATGAAAAACAAAGCTAGCACAAATTCCATCTACAAAAGTGATGTCATAATTTGCGGCCAGTTCTAAGATACTGTAAGTAGTAATTCAATTGGTTCTGTGTCTGTGAAAGAATGTCATAGCCTTGTGACAACTAATTCTTATTTCTATTCTTTTTCCTTCATTACTATGGTTTGGAACCCTCACTTCGGTCTTATCCCTATAGTCTCAGACAATTAAAACAGCACACATGGAGTTATATTCATTTGAGGGGGTAGGAAACAGCTGGGAGTCTTTCAAGACTAGGAGTGGAGAGAATGGGCCATAGGTAAAAGGTAGAGGCTTTCTTCTCTTTTTTTTTGAGACAGTGTCTAGTTCTGTCACTCAGGATGGAAGTACAGTGGCACAATCATAGTTGACTGCAGCCTGAACTCCTGGGCTCAAGTGATCCTCCTGCCTCAGCCTCCCAAGTAGCTGGGACTACAGGCATGTGCAACCACGTCTCACTAATTTTTTTATTTTTTTTAGAAATGTCGTCTTGCTATGTTGCTCAGGCTGGTCTTAAACTCCTGGCCTCCCAAAGTACTGGGATTACAGGTGTGAGCCACTGTACCCGGCCTGTCGTGTACAAGTTTTTGTACGGACGTGTTTTGATTTCACTCAAGTATATACCTAGGAGTGGAACTGCTGGGAGATATGGTAATTGTTGAAACTTTTGAGGAACTGCCTAACTATTTTCCAAAGTGCCTGTATAGTTTTTCATTCTCATCAGCAGTATATATGAGGATTTGAATTTCTCCATATCCTCACCAACATGTTATTATATCTGTCTTTTTGATTATAGCCATCCTAGTGTATATAAAGTGTTATCTCATTGTGGTTTTGTCTGCATTTCCCTGATGGCTAATTGCACATCTTTTCATGTGCTTATTGGCCATTTGTGTATCTTCTTTGCAGAAATGCCTATTCAGATCCTTTGCCCATTTAAAAATTAGGTTATTTTTCTTTTGAGTTGTAAGAGTTCTATAATTCTGGACATAAGTACCTTTTCAGATGTATGATTTGCAAATATTTTCTCCCATTCTGTGGGTTTTTTTCTAGTTTTGAGTTTAAAAAAAACTTTGAATTTTAAAAATACATGTTTGCTTCACTTAAACTTCTGTTCTTCCCCTTTTGGTTTAAAATGAGTACACTTAAAAATGAGTATATATTTATTTTACCACAAGATGTTCCTCTTTCAAGACTTGAATTCAAACTATTTCTTCTAATACCTAGCTCTAGGTTAGTAACTTGAACAAGTCATTTCATTAGTCTTAGTTCTCTCACTTGTAAAAAGGGGATAATGGTACCTACATTATAAAGTTGTATATGAAAATGAAAGCATGCAGAAACAAATACTTAGCATAATGCCCACATAGCAGGTGCTTAGTAAATGTGCTGTATTTGATGACCTTTAAAATATTAATATTTCTAAAAAGCATTTATATTTCAAGATACATGCGAGATACTGTGTTGCATCCTCTTAATAATAAATAGAGAAAAAGTCTGTTTTTAAAAACAAATTGATTTTGTATTTAACAAAACATCTAATTTAGCAATCCCGATAGTATGTCTTTTTTAACATTCTGCAAATCTGAGACACAAAGGAGAAGTGCAGTATCAAAGACAGTATATTATGCAATGTTTTCCAAATTTGTTTTCAAGTCCCATAACGGTCTTAGAAAAAAGTACTGAGTCATATCCAATAACAAAGTAAGCCTGTCCAGGCTGGGAGATTGCTTACTTGAGTCAGTTAAGATTTCAAATGTGGCTCCTAGAGACACCTATCTATGCCTATCTTTCCTTATATAAGGTCACTGCAGCAAAAACTTTTCCCTCAAAGTTAAAAAAATATGTTTAGCCTTTTTGCACCCTTCCTTTGATGTGACAGTGGGTCCAGTTGTTACTTGCGGCGTACGTATCTTGCCCTTTAAACCTCTATCTTGCTCTTGCCCTATAACCTTATCTGTCTCTTCTTAATAAACCTCATTTTTGTGCTAGCCTTAAAATAAAAAAATATATACATATATACACACACACACACTTTTACGCATCTTAATGGATTAATCTCTGAATCCAAAAAACAATAAATTTGGCCTAAAATGAGAACTCTGTAAGTACTTTTATTATTATTATTAAGTAGAGACGGAGTCGCACTCTTGCTCAGGCTGGTCTTAAACTCCTAAGTTCAAGTGATCCTCCTGCCTTGGCCTCCCAGAGTGCTAGGATTACAGGCGTGAGCCACAGCACCTGGCCTAAAACTCTGTATGTATTAAATTGGAAAAAAAGAAGTGGTATGCTTTATCAACAAATATTCCTCCTATTCTCCCCAATCCCTTGGATTGTCCCAGTGTTCCATCCTCAGTCCTCTTCTTTATCCACATTCACTCCCTTGATGATGCCATCTAGGCTTTAAAAACACTACTTATCTGCTGACTGCCAAGCATAGGATGGCAGCTTAGAACCTCTTTCCAGACTTTATTATCAACCGCCTCCTGGACTTTCCCTCTAAATGCCTAATAGATATCTCACACCCAATACATTCAAAACCGATTTCCTCATCTTCCTTTCAAAACTTGTTCCTGGCCGGGTGTGGTGGCTCATGCCTGTAATCCTAACACTCTGGGAGGCCGAGGCGGGCGGATTATTTGAGCTCAGGAGAGTGAGACCCTGTCTCTACTAAAAATAGAAATTATGTGGACAACTAAAAATATATAGAAAAAATTAGCCGGGCGTGGTGGCACATGCCTGTAGTCCCAGCTACTCGGGAGGCTGAGGCAGAAGGATCGCTTGAGCCCAGGAATTTGAGGTTGCCGTGAGCTAGGATGACGCCATGGCACTCACTCTAGCCCGGGCAACACAGTGAGACTCTGTCTCAAAAAAAAAAAAAAAGCATACATCCTTAAACACTGTGGCAATATTTTTATAGGTAAATACCTAGAAATAATTATTGAGTCATAGAGTATACACACTTAAAACTTTGTAGGCCGGCCGGGCACGGTGGCTCACGCCTGTAATCCTAGCACTCTGGGAGGCCGAGGTGGGCGGATCGTTCTGAGCTCAGGAGTTCTAGACCAGCCTGAGCAAGAGCAAGACCCCGTCTCTACCAAAAATAGAAAGAAATTAATTGGACAGCTAAAAATATATATAGAAAAAATTAGCTGGGCATGGTGGCTCATGCTTGTAGTCCCTGCTCCTTGGGAGGCTGAGAC
>CAUYSK010119524.1:0-36220 GCA_963575035.1 Avahi laniger
AGCTAATTTCTTTCTATTTTTAGTAGAGACAGGGTCTCGCTCTTGCTCAGGCTGGTCTCGAACTCCTGAGCTCAAACAATCCACCCGCCTCGGCCTCCCAGAGTGCTAGGATTACAGGCGTTAGCCACCGCACCCGGCCTGAAAAACTTTTTGACTCTTATAATAACATTTAGCTTAAAACATAAAAACATTGTACAGCTCTACAAAAATATTTTTTCTTTATAACCTTACTATAAACTTTTTTTATTTTTAATTTTTTTTTTATTTTTTAAATTTTTTTTAAAAATGAAGACACAAATGCACACATTAGCCTGGGCCTACACAGGGTCAGAATCATCAATATCACTGTCTTCCACCTCCACATCTTGTCCCATTGGAAGGTCTTCAGGGGCAGTAACATACATGGAGCTGTCATCTCCTGTGATAACCATGACTTCTTCTGGACTACCTCCTAAAGGACTTGCCTGAGACTGTTCTATGGTTAACTTTTTTTTATATAAGTAGAAGGCATATGCTTTAGAAGAATGATTAAAAGTTTAATATAGGAAATACATAACCTAGTAATACAGGCATTTATTACCAAGTTTTATATATCATAGGTAACTGTGTGTGCTAGACTTTTATATGACTGGCAGCCCAGTAGGTTTGTTTACACCAGCATCATCACAGACACTTGAGGAATGGGTTACACTATGACATTGTGATGGCTAGGATGTGACTAGGTGATAGGAATTTCACAGCTCCATTGTAATCTTATGGGACTACATCATATATGTAGTCCATCATTGACCAAAACATCATTATGCAGTGCATGACTGTAATTCCTTGTATAATCTAATAAGGTTACTTATAATTTTAAGAGTGCAAATGTAATTTTGTTTCTTTTTAAATAAATCCTATTCTAGATAAAGGTTCCTTCGTTCTCTGAGACTCTGTCTGCTTTGAATGTGGTACAGGTGGCTGGTGGTTCTAAAAGTTTGTTTGCAGGTATGATTAACATTTAAAAATTTTTAAATTATACCTAAAAGCAAAAAAAAAAAAAAAGAGTTTTTATGTTGTGAAAAGTCAGTCCTCTCCTGGCTCTCCTTCTTTGCAGTGACTGTGGAAGGGAAGGTATACGCCTGTGGAGAAGCCACAAACGGCCGGTTGGGGCTGGGCCTCTCCAGCGGGACAGTGCCCATCCCGCGGCAGATCACAGCACTCAGCAGCTACGTGGTCAAGAAGGTGGCTGTCCACTCAGGTACACATCTAGTGTCAGCAGTCATGTGCAAAGAAATATGTCACTCCTACTCTGTAAATAACTAGGGCCCTTAAATAATTTTCCCTAAGATGTCCTTGCATTCTTTTTAAAGTTTTTCCTTAATTAATAGGAATAAAAATTAGATAATGTAAATCTCTGGGTGGTCTAGAATTTAATTGTCACTACTAAGTGAGGTTTTTTGGAGAATAGCAATTGGCAATTCAGGCATATGGGTGTACCCTTCAAAAAATGGGGTAAGTTCTGTGCTTAAATAGGTGTTGTTTTTCTGGGGAAGAGTCTGTAACTTTCATCAGATTTTGAAAAGTGTCTGTGAACCCTAGTAATGAGAAAGAACCTTTAAAAGAAAACGCAGTCCTTCAATTCAGGGAGCCTTAATTGAGTGTTATTTTGAAGCAGTGTGCTTCGCCTCTGAGAAATGGAACTGAATTACATACAAAGCTCAATACGTGCCTGTACTGAATGGTGTTAGATGTAACCCTGCATGACAAGAAATCCCAATGATAGTGGCTTAAGCCAGATAGAATTTTACTTTTCCCCTATGTGAAAGTCTGGGGTGGGGTGGTGGTCAGGGTCTGGCAGCTCTGTGTCCAAGAGGAGTGCTAGTTCTTTCTGTGCACCTTTGTGGGAAGCTGGCCCTACAGCCCTCAGGCCCCAGGCCCCAGGCCCCAGGCCCAGGCCTGGAGGGAGAGATGAGCCCTAGACACATGCCCTGCAGCCCACACATCCTCTCTCCAGAGCCTTCTGAAGTCCCTCTCACTTCTGTCACATCTAGGTTGCCATCTCCTGTGTGCAGGGAAGACTGGGAAGTGTGGTTTTTAACTGAGCACACTGTTGCCCCTGATGACATAGGAGCTCTGTTGGAAAGGAATAGGGGAGAGTGAATGTTGGGGGGACTAGGAGCCCAGTCTGCCACACTATTCTCAGAACCCAGGAGCCGGCAGGGACTCGGGTATATGAGAGGGCATGCCTTTAATCCTGAGGTGGGCTGTGTGGACTGGAAGAATATTCCATAGTGGGAAAGAGCGTGAGCTGGTGTGTTTTGGGAAGAGTTAAGTATAAGGCATTAATTGCAAATGATTAAATAATTTCACTGTTGGAGTGTATTTCTCAAAATGTTAAATTACACTATATTTATAATTTGCCTAATCACAAATTATTTTTACTTTTTCCATCTAAATTTTAATATTTTATATATTAATAACATAACAGGCACCCCATTAATAATCAGCATTATTTTGCCTCAAAGAATTTTTCAAATTCTTTCTAGAGATAAAATTTGTAGTTTGATGAAAGTTCACTTATTTGACATAATATGTCACTTAGAAAGCTTTCATAATAACTGAAATGTTGATCCCACTTACTCTTTATGCAACACATACTCCCTTAGTGTATGCTACAGGTCAGACAGAGTAAGTAGTTACGCTGTGGACTTTCTGTACACCGCCCTTTGGCAGCCCAAGTCTGTGTGAATGTTTCAGGTGGCCGGCACGCTACAGCTTTAACTGTCGATGGGAAAGTGTTTTCGTGGGGTGAAGGTGATGATGGAAAACTTGGACATTTCAGCAGAATGTAAGGATATTTTCTTTAGTCTTATTTGCTAATAAGAAACTGTTACTGATAATAATAGTAAATGCCTTTCGATAGTTATTTTGCAGAAAATTAAAATAGGATAGATTATTTATGGAAATAGATTTAAAAGATTTTTTTTTTTAAATATGGATTATGTGATTTGGCCTTATATATTCTCCTTTAAGGTTTGATTGTGAAATTGATCTACAGATCTTGTGTTAACTACATGGGGATCAGTGTAGATGGTTTTTTTTTTTTTTTAACCTTATCTTTAAAAAAGGATGGATTGATTATAGGGAGTTGCATTCATCTTGTTTAAGGAACTGTGACAAACCAAGGCTGATAGAGGCCCTGAAAACGAAGCGTATCCGGGATATCGCCTGCGGGAGCTCACATAGCGCGGCTCTCACGTCCAGTGGTGAACTGTACACCTGGGGCCTCGGAGAGTACGGCCGCTTGGGACATGGGGATAACACAACACAGCTGAAGCCCAAAATGGTGATTATGCACATTTTTGTTGCTTGCAGAAAGCTTACCATCTGATGATTTCAAGAGAAGATAAGCTTTGAATCTAAGAAAGTTCATAAAAGACACATATGCATTATTGGCTTTCAGTCTGTGGAAAAACTTTTCTTTGCTTTCTCAGTGCCTGTGCTTGATTGTGTTTTTAAATTTGTAATTGAGTAGGTGAAAGTCCTTCTTGGTCATAGAGTAATCCAGGTTGCGTGTGGAAGTAGAGATGCACAGACCCTGGCTCTGACTGATGAAGGTGAGCCCCGTCATGATTCTAAGTTTCTGGGTGGGTGGGAATGTTATGAAGCACTGGCCTGAAGTATGTGTTTTTTAAACCTAGGTTTGGTATTTTCCTGGGGTGATGGTGACTTTGGAAAATTGGGTCGGGGAGGAAGTGAAGGCTGCAACATTCCCCAGAACATTGAGAGACTAAATGGACAGGGAGTGTGCCAGATTGAGTGTGGAGCTCAGTTCTCCCTGGCTCTCACCAAGTCGGGAGTGGTGTGGACATGGTACGTCAACTTCCTCATTGTCACTGCGAATCTGTGCTTGTACAGGAGCGTGCGGGGAGCCTCAGCCTCACCATCTACTTACAACATGATTATAAACTGTCATATTCTTACTCCTAGACATCTTTGTCCTTTTATTTATATTGTGTTGGGATTAGTGATACTATTACAAGAAGAAATTTCTCATTATAACTGGGTCATTTTAGAATACTAGAGACATGTTAGCCTGCCTGCCTTTCCTGTGGGTGAGGTTTTTGTAAAGGGCTTTTTCCGCTCTTACCATTTCAGAAGCCTAAGGATAAAATGAGAGCAAAACAGATTTCTCAATCCTTTGATCCTGGAAAAGTTCACGTATATTTCTTGTAAAAGCTTATTTTATTAAAGTGCAAAGGAGTGAGTGCCCAGACTGACCTTGGATGGTGTGTCAGGGCTTTGTGCTAGTATCATGGACCATAGGCAGCCTGGGAAAGACATACACCAGATGGGACTTCAGAGGGATGTTTGTGGTTGTGTGTCTTGTTTTCAGTCTTTTTATATGAAAACCTACAACAGTAACTTAAATATTATAAAACACGTATTATAGTATTAAGGATTTTGCTAGCAAAATTAATGAGTTAATTTGAATTAATGGTGAACCATTTTAGAATGTAAGTTCGAAGACCTTGGGTGCTGTGTATGATGCTATCACTGAGCTGACTCTAAAAGATGTGAGATAGTGTTTTCTTGTGTAGCATCACCAGACCGTAACCATAATGAGTAACACTTGCACTGTTGACCTCCTCTCAGGGGGAAGGGCGATTACTTCAGGCTGGGCCATGGCTCTGATGTGCACGTGCGCAAGCCGCAGGTGGTGGAAGGGCTGAGAGGGAAGAAGATTGTGCACGTGGCCGTAGGGGCCCTGCACTGCCTGGCGGTCACGGACTCGGGGCAGGTAAGGCTGCAGGTGGCCTGGGAGTGGCACCATCCTTGTCTTGTTGAAATTGTTACTCTCGATGAATTGAGTCTTACTACTTGAGGAACCATGAAGGCTGGGCGGTGTTTGTTTTGTTCACTGGTGTATCTGCCCTTGGCAACACAGGTTGGCGGTGGGGCCCTTGGAGAAGAGTTGTGCCCACTCTGAAGTCCACATGGAAATGTGAAAAGATTTTTATCGTTGTAGGTGCTCCTACTGCTGAGATACTAGCAAGATTCTACTTTGGAGATTTGATAGCTGATGGGGAGCTATACATCATTTTAGAAGTAAAGTTAATGCTTGACAAATATTACTCATTCTTTTGCTTTGAGAGGCATATACCATGACTGGCTCATGGGTATTATTTTTTAAATTTATTTTTGAAAACAAGCTCAGCATATTGCTTTTTAATCAAAATGAATTATACTGTATAATTATATCAAGCAAAGAAGCAAATTACTTGAAGAATGTTTTAATCATTTTTCTTTGCAAAATAAAAAGGAAAAAAATATTATGCTTAGTTGAAGACAGGACCATCCTTGCATCCTGTAACAAAACGAAATAGATGGATTAATTGGATTAACATTAAGTAAATACTCATTTATAGCATTGGTAAGTGAAAGGGTGGAAATTTACTAGGTGCTTCCAGTGGGTGGAGTAAGATTTGTCAGACAAGGTTTAGGATATACAAAAGTACAAAGTTTATTTATTTTCCTGAGAAAGAAAGAGAGAAGAAGGAAGTGGCCATGGCACACAGAGGAAGGGAGGAAGTGCTGGGCAGCTGAGGGAAAAGCTGTTTGAAGTTTTAAAGGATAAAAATGGCTTTTTTTCCCTCTGCTTCAGCAAGCTGATAAGAGAAGCAGTGGCAAAGTTGTTGCCAGGGTTCTTTATTTTCTCACTTTTCTCAGTGAGACCAGCTTATCTGAGTCCTTGAAGTCTGGTTTTTGGCAGGAACGGAGGCAGAGAATGGGAGTGGGGAGCCCACACCCCTGCTGTCCACTTGGGGCTCTTCAAGGCTGAGAAATGACTCTTAGAGATGACAGGTTAGGCCACAGGTGTTTAATTAAACAAAACAAGGGGCAGTTGTGCTGTGAGTTTATTTCTCTCACTTTCTGTTTGATAGTTTATTTTCCTCTGTTAGATAGGTTATTGGTATGGCTACCTTTCAGTAAGAATTTCATGGTTAAATTTTCTTCAGAATTGTAAATACACTGATGCCATTTTGTAAGATTGTGAAATGGTTTGTTTTCATCTTCAAGAGCTCAATTCTTCCAAGTACCACAGCATATACTTTAAGCATTTTGAAGTAAATTTAAAGAAAATGTCCTGAAATGTTGGAAAACTGTTAAGTTTTTTTTTTTCCTCCCGAACAGGTGTATGCTTGGGGTGACAATGACCACGGCCAGCAGGGCAATGGCACAACTACGGTTAATAGAAAGCCCACACTCGTACAAGGCTTAGAAGGCCAGAAGATCACGCGAGTAGCTTGTGGGTCATCGCACAGTGTGGCGTGGACAACTGTTGATGTGGCCACGCCCTCTGTCCATGAGCCTGTCCTCTTCCAGACTGCAAGAGACCCTTTAGGTGCTTCCTATTTAGGTAATACAAATTTGCATCTTCTCTGTGATCCTTCTGTAGATTACAGCAACATAACAGATTTGTTTAGTAGTGCCAACAGGTTGGACATTGTGTATTAACTACATTATGAGTTTAAAGACACAGAAGAATTATGGTGTGTTCTCGTGCAGTTTATACATGCTAGAATGAAAATTTTAGAAGAAAGTATGTTGTTGACTGTTGTATTTAAGATGAGGTAAACTCTGGCAGTGCAAACGGAAGTTTCCTAATAATAAGTACTTGAGAGATACAGGTACTGTGCTGGGCTGCTTTGTATTTTTTAATGGCTTTCTTCAGATATAACTGACAAACAATAAACTGCACCTGTTTAAAGTGTACATTTTGATCAACTTTGGCTCCTGTCTTCTCCACTCCAGTCTAAATTGCTCAGTCTTGTGTATAGCTCTTTTCATGTCACATTGTATGTGTAACCTTTTGAGTTTGACTTTTCCCACTCAGCATAATCCTCTAGGGGTTCATTCAAGTTGTTTCTTTTTATTACCAAGTAGTATTTCATCATTTAAATGTTCGCCCATTGAAGGACATTTAGATTACTTCTAGTTTTTGGCTGTTATAAAAAAACCTGCCATGTCATTCAGATACAGGTTTTTATGTGAAAATAAGTTTTTATTTCTCTGGCATACATGCCCAAGAGTAATTGCTGGGTCCTGTGTTTGATGGGAACTAGCCAAGCTGTTTTCCAGAGCGGTTGAGCCATTTTACATTCTCATTAGCAGTGGATGAGTGATCCAGGTTTTCCCTTGTCCTCACCACTGTTTTTTATTTTAGCCATTCTGATAGATGTGTCAGGAGATATTTCATGTGGTTTTAATTTGTATTTTCCTTATGGCTAATTGTGTTAAACATCTTTTTATGTGCTTATTTACCACCCATATCTCTTCTTTGATAAAACATGTCTTCGTAGCATTTTCTAAGTGGGCTTTGTCTAATTGTTGAGTTTATAGAGTTCTTTGTATATTCTAGATGCTTCTAGTCCTCTGTCAGATAAGTGTTATGCAGATGTTTTCTATAGCTTGTCTTTTCATCCTCTTTCATGGAATAAAAGTTTTAAGATTTTGATAAAGTCTAATTTGTCAGTTTTTTCTTTTATGGATTATACTGTTGATGTCAAGTGTGAGGATACTTTTACCTAGTCCTAGATCCTAAGGATTTTCTCCTATGTTTTTTACCGGAAGATTTGTAGTTTTGTGTTTTATACTTAAATCATGATCCATTTTTATTTAATTTTGTATCAGGTGAGAGATTTGGGTTGAGGTTTGGTGTTTTTGCCTACAGGTGTCTGGTTATCCCAGCACCACTGTTGAAAGGCTGTCCTTCCTCTACCGAATGGCTTCTGCACATTTGTCAAAAATCACTTGGGCGTATTTGAGTGGTTCTGTTTCCAGATTCTCTATTTTATTTCGTTGGTTTTTATGCCAGTGCCATACAGTCTTGATTATGCTAACATTATAATAATTTTTGAAATCGGGCGACTCCTCTCCCATTCTTATTTTTCTATTTCTGTTCTAGTTCCTTTGCTTAAAATTTATATAGTTACGTATAAATTTTAGAATACTCTAGTTGATACCTACAAAAACTCTTGTTGGACTGATAGGAATTGTGTTAAGTATGCTTATCAGTTTGGGTAAGTTGACATGGATACGTGTCGTAGCTCTGCCTGGCTCCCTGCCTCTGCGGAGGCCTGGGAACTCTCTGGGCAGTGATCTGGGATGTGGATCTGGTCACACTTTGTTGTTGAACATCTTCTCTCTGTTGTGTCGGATTCTTTTTTGTCTTGCCTCCCAGGGGTAAGTAAATACAGGTAGCTATTGTAGCGTTTTCACAGCTTATATGTATATAACCTAAATTGTTGTAATTGTATTTTGTGAAAGTATCTACATTTTTTGGTAGTTACGGTGAAACTTTGCTGAAAATAGCTTCTATATGGAAGTATGGATAAGTGGGTTTTTTAAAAAACTTTGAAAGACCATTAATGAGCCTAATACATACTCTGTGAAATAGCAAAATGCAAATTGCAGTATGTTTTGGAACTAACGTAAAAGGTCAAACTTTACAGAAATAGAGTAAACTGTGATCTTAAAAACAGATTCCAAATTTTATTTTCCTTTTTTAGGCGTGCCTTCAGATGCCGATTCTTCTGCTGCTAGTAATAAAATAAGTGGTACAAGTAATTCTAAGCCAAATCGCCCTTCTCTTGCCAAGATTCTTTTGTCATTGGATGGAAATCTGGCCAAACAGCAGGCCTTATCGCATATACTTACCGCACTGCAAATCATGTATGCCAGGTAGGCTGGTGTGCTGAGTTTTTAAATTCTGACATTATATAAGCTCTGTGTTTTTGTAATTTTTTGGTTGATCAAATGTCTACAAGAATGTTGTGTTATTGTCTTTAAATGCTGTGTTTTGTAAGTCACATATCCTTTGATAGTGATTTGATGGTATCTTTGTGCTTGTTTTAATGGGCGTTGAAATATGAATCAGTAAACCAAGGTGAACATTTTCGTTATTCTTTTTGGTGACTAAACTCTAAGCATTAATATTTGGGGAAGAGAGAAAGAATTATTTGGTACTAATTTACAGTGATGTAAAACGACTTAACATCTCCCTCACTGCCTGCATAAGGCACAGTTTGATAGTACGGTCTTTTGCTGCTGTTTTCTCACAGCCTATGTGAGTTGCTCATCTATTAACATATCATGGGTGTGGACCCAACAGGAACACTTACCTAGGGGCATTAGTTTCAGAACAAAGCCTGAATGCATAGTTGAGAGGACATTTAGTCCTTGCTGCCAGCATGTGGCACACTTCCAGTAAACACAGGTATGCCCGATGTTCAGTTCTAAATACTAATATGCTTCATGTTCCTCAGGCTCTGACAGCCCAGGAGGTTTCTCAGGGAGAGATTGAGGCTTATTCTGGTTTGGTTTTTACATTTGGCAGTTTTCACCTGTCATCACTGTGGTTATTCAAATAAATAAGATCCAGAGTAAACATTTCAGCTTTTAGCCAGTGGATACATGGTAATAATGTTTGGTATTTTTCCAGAACTCTTTTACATGTATCCTATAAAAATGAGGAAATTCCTCAGTGAGTACTTGTCCTGCCTTGCATGTCCTGTCGTGCAGTGGTGAAAGGGAGCTCACCGCACACCTGGCTTTCTGTTCTGACAGAGATGCGGTGGTGGGGGCCCTGATGCCAGCCGGCATGATCGCCCCAGTGGAGTGTCCTTCCTTCTCCTCGGCACCCCCTTCTGATGTGTCTGCCATGGCTAGTCCCATGAATGGAGAGGAATGCATGCTGGCTATTGATATTGAAGACAGACTGAGTCCAAATCCATGGCAAGAGAAGAGAGAGGTAAAAGTGAACCATAAAGCAATATCATCAGAAAGGAAAAGGTGGCTACTTTGTGTCTAGGAAAGTCTCAGTCACTCTGTCACTTAGTTTAGGCTGTTTTTGTTATTACTTTGATTTTTGGCTTGACTTAGAAAAATATTTAAAGGAGCATTTTTAGTGTTTAAGTGGAATTAGGTTTATTCTTAAAAAAAAATCATTAAATGCAAGTTCACAGTCCTTTATCTGCAATTTGGAAACCTTAAAGCTCTGATAGTCACAAATTTTAGTAACTTGGTAAAAGACCCAACTTGAAGATATGTAGGCTCATTTTAGTCCAATTCATGGGACCTGCCATGAATATTAATAGGTTATCTCGGAAATATGAATGTGCTTAACTTTGTAAGACGGCCCCAGGCCCCACAAGGGGTGGTAGGTGATATGCAGTATAAGCATTGTGTTAACTTCTGTAAAATCTGGAACATTTCAAACAACCCAAGTGATTTTAGATAAATCTTTTTGGACCTGTATAAGAAGTGTGCCATTTTGCCAAACTTTTCCACTTAAACTTCCCCTCCTTTGTACTCTCCAATTAGATTGTCTCCTCTGAGGATGCTGTGACCCCCTCTGCAGTGACTCCATCTGCTCCCTCTGCCTCCTCTCGGCCATTTATCCCAGTGACAGATGACCCAGGAGCTGCCAGCATCATTGCAGAAACCATGACCAAAACCAAAGAGGTCAAGAGATGTTCTTTGTTAACCTTTTATTGTGTAATAATCTTAAATGTACACAAAACTTCTTAGAAATAGAACACAGTATACTCCCTATCCTGCTCTTTTGTGGGAAAGCTGCAGGATACAGTCTCTGTCACTGCTCAGGGCATCAGTGTGTATTCCCTGAGTATCAGGGCATCAGCATTGGTCCAGGATTGCTTTCTGATCCACAGACCTATTCAGATTTTGTTCATTGTCCCTGTAGTATCCTTATAGGTTTAGTACCCTGCCTAGGATTGTGTGTTGTCTCTTTGGTCTTCGGTGTGAAACAGTTCTTCAGTCCTTCATTTTGACAGAAACACCACAAGAATGATGCAGCGTTCTTTTCAGCTGGGATTCATGCTTTGTTGATTTGTTGTATTACTGATGGTGTAACTCTTACCGCTTGGTTAAGCGTGTCTGCCAAGCTTCTCCACTGGAAGTTAATAAGTACTCTTAGGCAAATACCTTGAGACTATGTAAATATCTTGTTCCTCGTCATACCTACCAATTTTTAATGTCTATTAATGATGCTAGCTGAATCCATTATTACTGTGGTGGCTGTCACACAGTCATTTTTCAAATTTTATCACTACTTCTGGCATGTAATTGTTGCCATTCTCGTGTAAGGGAGAGTGTTCCCTGCTCATCCGTCTTCCATCTATCTGCCTGTTGGTTTATGTTTTATAGGTTCATGGGTTCCTATTTTATTCAAATAATGACATTTGTTACTATCATTATTTGACACTCAAATTGTCCCAAACTTGGCCATTGGGAGCCCTGTGGGCTGGTTCCTTTATCTTTCTGATGTGTCCCCATAATTCTTAGAGCACTTCCTTACTTTCTGGCACAGTAGTGTGTTCTAGACTCAATCTTTCACTTACCTATCCCTGCCTTTCTCCAAGGAGAAAAAGTTCCTTTTAGTGGATTGTAGGATTTGGAAACCAAGGTTTGGGTGCTTGGTAAACTGATTGCTACTGGGTGTATAATCCTTTCATATATTACTGGATTTGGTTTGCTACTACTTTGTCGGGGATTTTTCCATCCATATTCATAAGGGATACCAATCTGTAGTCATCTTGTGATGCCTTTCTCTGGTTTGTATATTAGAGTAATGTTGCTTCATGGATTGAGTTGGGAATTATTCCTTCCTCTTCTGTTTTTTATAAGAGTTTGTGAAGGATTGGTGTCAATTCTTTAAATATTCGGTAGAATTTTATCTGTTCTAATGGCATATTCCCATCATTTTTTGAGTGTTTCCTTGCTTTCTGGCACAACACAAAATTCCAGGCTCAACAAAGGTCTATTATGCTCCAACACAGGAATCAGCTGTTTCTTTAAGAAGTCCTGATTCTTTTTAGTGGTGAATGGTATTTAGAAGTCAAGATTTGGGCCCTTCCCATGCTTGTTGCTGTTTGAGCGACAGAGCTAGGAGTAAATACAGGTGTGTGTGAGAATGTGTGTGTGTGTTACGGTGGGCACATACATCAATATGTGTGTTGTTGTATGTCGACATTTATGAAAAACCACCAGTTCATACCAATATGATTCTAATCCGACTAGAATTCATTCTAGTTTTCACCCTTTTTGAATTTATAACTCTCTTCTCTGAAAGTGAAAAACCAGGCTCCCGTCATCAACAGGCTATTTACTTACAGTTCAGTCCCCCTATCTTGGCCACCACCCGCCCACTAGTGGGTGCCCTTCTTCCTCTGCACGTCCTCTGACCATCAAAATGGGTCTGCCTGCCATGAGGGTGACCTCTTCACCCTGCCTGACCTGTGGCCCTGCCCCACCTCCATGCTGACTGGCCCAAAGCATGAGTGCCTTCCTCACTTGCTCTGGCTCTGTTTCACCAGCCACCCCCATGTTCAGATGCCCTTCCCACGCACTCAGGAGCTCCCTGCGCCAGGCCGTTTCTCCCTGCTCTCGCTTTCTCCCTTGCCAGCCTGCCCGCCTCGGGGATAAACATGCATTCTTTTTAATTACATTTGGGAGCTTTGATTTATTACACCGTTAGTGCTGGCAGAAAATATGTCCTGTGGAAATTATTTATAACCATCTGTGATAAGAAAGTCTTTATTTATAAATTAGATGTCTGGACTCAACTTCTGATTTGGGACAATCTGCTGGCATGAGGATTTAATTCAGAAATTATTCTGAAGAACGCAAAATTTTTTCTTTTAGGTAGAAGAAGGATGATATGATTTTTTTCTCCACTAATTTGTTTTTATGACATGTAGGCATTATCCAAGGTTATACACCTAAATTCCTATCATTTCAGTTTTGATTTGACTCATATTATTAAGGCAAAGTAATTTTAATGTTAGTATTAAGCTATAATTCATATTTAAGGATATGCTGCTGGTGATTTTCTTCTTTAGCAATTCCTCTAGACATATTTTCTGTTTTTTTTAAACACCCTTACCAAAAAAAAATGTTAGGTCCATTTAAATTGCAAGACCAAGGATATTATATCTCATTGATATATTTCACTGAATGCTTCTGCTGTCCTTCAGTGAGTCATGTGCTGGAATGTCATCATTTCTAATGGATTTCACTTACTGAGTTCCTGGGTCTCCATGCAGAGGCAGGAACAAGGTCTTGTTTCCAGCTCAGAGAGGAATGATTTCCAGGGTACACTGGATGGGTCCCATCCCCTTAAGGGGGGCCGTGCCTCCCCTGGCTCACTTCTGTTTATGGAAGGAGCTGCATGGGATTTGCTGAGGTCCGGAAAGCAGAACAGAAAAGAAGAGGTGTTTCAGTGGCTCTTGTTCTTCTTGGTGAGCCAGACTCTGCCTCAGGGACGCAAAGGGCTCGGCCCCCACTGTTATGCACAGGGTCACAGCAGTTCCCACTCCTAAGTCAGAAGCTGCGGGATTCCCCAACGCTGATGGCCTCTTTTCTCGTCTCCCAGAGTTTAGCCGCTATGCTGACTTGCAGGAGGCTCTCATGTGGGACAAGCCGGGTGAGAGCTGGGGGTGCTGTGATGCTGGATTACTGGCTTAGAGCAGACAAACAGGCTCTTTCTTCTGCAAAAAAGGAGAGAATGTGAATTATCACAGAATGGTATGTTTAGCTGACGTAGTGGGAATGGGAAGTAAATGAGTAATAGCAAGACTTTGTTTTATGGATTATCTTTTCCAAAGGACCCAAGGAGCAAGAAATTATGGATGATGTGTTAAATGCCAAATGAGTTGCTTTAAATAAGATTCTAGGAAGGAATTATGGAGAGGATCTAGACAAAATAGGTAAAAATATAGGGCACAGATTTAGTTGATAGAAAATTCCCAAGTATACCTTATGGGTAATGAGTAGAATTTTACATGGTGTAACTTCATTCCAAGGCTCCTCCTGTAAATGTCTGCCTGTGATACAAACTTGGTCATAGTAAATTATCATTTCTTTATGGTTTAAGGCATCTCTTTTAGTTAGATGCTGTTGGTAATGTTTTTAAAAAGTTGATTGCTCTTGAAAACATAGTACCTGGCTTGGTGGAGATTCTAGGGACTTATCATTTCTTAATCTGTTTTTTCCATGGTCTTAAACACCTCAAAGTCCCTTAGTCATGTGTCCTTTGAGTTTATGGGTAAAGTGATGAATCTTTTTATCTCTTAACATATCATTCCTCATGTCAATTGTTGGATGTCATTTAATTTAGGATGTTGAAAGCCAAAATAAAGTGTCAGGCCCAGAGCCTCAGTCCTTGGATGAGTTCACCAGTCTGCTGATCGCTGATGACACCCGTGTGGTGGTGGACCTGCTCAAGCTGTCGGTGTGTGGCCGGGCTGGGGACAGGGGCAGGGACGTGCTGTCGGCTGTGCTGTCTGGCATGGGCACCGCCTACCCGCAGGTGAGTCACGGGGCTGGGGCCTTCCTGCCCCATCTCCCTTCTCTGTGCTGGGCTGAGCTCCTCTCTGAGGGACATGCTGCTGTTGGTCACATGGTCTTGTATTGGATTTTGTATTGGATTTTGTCCTCGTAGACAGCAGTTCAGAAACACTCTTTTAAAACAAAGGAAATGGTTTGGTGGATATTTTAGGGGTTTGTTATTTCTTACTCTGCTATTCAGGAAGCACTAAAAAGTTACAGGTTTCCTTTCTAGTTTCCCAAGACAAGTTACTTGGCATAATTCTAAGAGATTAAATCCGGGTGAATTGTTATAAGCAGAGTATTATTCTTTTTTTCATAAGTGTATTGTGTTTGTGAGAAGAAAGGATGTGAATGAGAACTTTGATTTAAAATAATGCCTGGCATCTGCCAGGCCTGGTTCTGGTGCATTCTCTCAGTACAGAAGGTAAGGTTTACCTTTATATACAGCTGAGGAGACCGAGGCTCGGAGAGGTTGTCACTGGCTTGAGGACACTAACTTTGCTGGTAGGTAGGAGAGATGGGGTTGGAACCCCAAGCACTCTGATGCCAGAGCCACATCATGGCCCCTCTGTGATCTCCTCCTGAGAAGTTTGCTGGCCCCTCCTCTGCGGGACTGATGGACTTTGCAGAGGAACATTCTGAAGGCCGGCACCCCTTGGTGGACTCTGTGCCTAGGCATTTGATGATACCAGCATCTGCTTTTTAATAACTCAAGGGCAGAAATAAGGATACAATTATCTTCAAACTGTCCTCACCACTTCGGCAAGATGGCTGTTCCCATGTCCTGCCCTGCCCTGATATTTGTGACTCTTAAAGAAAAAGAAAAGACAGATTTGGATTTAAAATAATCATGCCTATATAGGACAATGATATAACTGAGCTATTTGCTAAGCTGTTTATTATCTAAATATGAGGAAAAATAAAGAAAAAGGATAATCTATTTCTAAAAAGTACAGAACGGGCATTGTAAAGAGAAGAACTTTATTTTTTCTGAATTAAAAATTTTAGGGTTAGGCCAGGCACAGTGTCTCATGCTTGTAATCCCAGAATGAGGTGGGAGAATCACCCATGGCCAAGAGTTTGAGACCAGCCTGGGCAACATAGTGAAACCCCATCTCTATAAAAAATTTAAAAATTAGTGCAACTGTAGTCCAAGCTACTCAGGAGGCTGAGGCAGGAGGATCACTTGAGCCCAGGAGTTTGAGGTTGCAGTAAGCTATGATCATACCACTGCACTCTAGCTTGGGTGACAGAGCAAGATCCTGTCTCAAAATAAAGGAGGGGGGGTTAATATATTGTTGCTGTTAAAGTATATTCTTTTATTTATTTTTAAAAATAACAAGGAGTTTATAATTACCGGTATTAACCACTTAAATGATTTGAAGAAGCATCACTAGATTTTTTTTTTAAGGGACATTATGAATTGAGAGAATATGGTGTGGGCCCACCCTTAGTGTCCTGGATTGAGACACCCCTGGTTGTGTTCATGCGTGCAGGCTCCTCATTTCATTACTCTGCTGCTGTTTGGCCATCATGGCCTGATCGTTCTTCATTCCTGCCCCCTCCTACCTGGTGCCAGTGCCTTCCAGGATCTTAGTCATTTTTATTAACTTTCTCTCCTTGCCTTGATATTTTTGTTCCTGAGACAGACTTTCCTTAGTAGGAAGCAATCTTGTCTTGGTGTGAATTGCAACTGTTGTCACCACAGGCATTTCATTTTATCAGTTGGCACATACTGAGTGTGTTGGGTGCCTTCCAACGTCTATATAATAGATGTCTCTAAGTTTCACAGCACCGTCGCAAGCTCTTGCCATCTTGATTTTCATGAGTGAGGTAGCCAAACCCTGATTTGACCTCAATTTCTCAAACTCTAAGTCCTCCACTCTGCTGCCCTGTCTCTGCGGAGATCTGGAGCAGGACGAGTAGGGTAGTGTCGCATGACCCAGAGGTGGAGCCAGTCGGTCTCTTCATTTGCGTCTCTGCTTCTTCCCCAGGTGGCAGATATGTTGTTGGAGCTCTGTGTCACCGAGTTGGAGGATGTAGCCACAGACTCACAGAGTGGCCGTCTTTCCTCTCAGCCTGTGGTGGTGGAGAGTAGCCATCCCTACACTGACGACACTTCCACCAGTGGCACGGTGAAGATACCAGGTACTCGGGCCAGCCCCGCGGGAGAAGCAGCAGGGTTCTCTGCCTCCAGAATGCTTGATTCTGTAATTGTTTCCGTAGAAACACTCATCTCATTTTTATAGAAAAGTTACAGAATTGCTTTAGAATCACTTTCCCATTTCTAAAAAACTTCTTTTGCCAAATAAAACATGCTACTGAGAGCCACGCAAAGAAAATGTTTAGCTTCACATTTGGGTAGATGCTCTATTCACCATGACCCAGGTCTAGACATAACCTGTGCCAGTCCCCAGAAGCCATCGGCATGTTCCCCTAAAGTGGATGCTGTCTTGATGGTGAGCCATCAGCAACTTGTATTTCTGGACAGCTTCTGTTACCCAAGTGTGCATCTTTGTATTCTTTTTCTTTTTCTTTTTTTTAACAATTCACCTTTGATCGCACACTCTTGCTGCAGTTCAGCATGTTCCCTAGTCCCATCTTTCTGCAAGTTGGCACCTGCTTTGAAGGCCCCTTTGGTGAGCCCATTGGTGGTTGTGCCCCAGCCTGAGGAAGCCCCTCCCATTTTCTTGTCTCTCCTTCACTCTGTCAGCAGCTGCTGAGGCCTAGCGCCTGAAGCCACTGGTCCACTGGGGGCTACAAAGTGGTGCTATTCTAGTTGAATCATTTCTTTCCTACTGATGAGCTGGAATACTTTTTTATCAAAAACATTTCTCCTCATCCTTTAGTTGGTTACCCAGAGGGCTGTTTGCATAACAAAGTCAAGTAAAAGCTTCATTCTTTCCTTCTGTTGACCAGTTTTTCTAGTCCTTCTTTCTATTTACCAGAGAATGAATTGGTTCTCTATTGCCCTTCAAAGGTGACCTGTTATTGATTTTAAAATATCATTATGAACTCATGGACTGAAACATATATGATAGATTTTAATCTATTGTGATTATTATCCTCATCAAAGGTCAAATTATCTCATCTCTATAGATAGTGGCAGCTTTTTCAGTTTGGCTTCTGAAGTGATTCTGGTGGTCTGTTGGTAACTTCCACACAGTCTGGTTTGACAAGATATTCTAGGCTTTTCTTGTAGGTTTCTGCCCTCCACCTGGGATCTGTCCGGATTTCTTTTGAGTTCATACTGACACTTCTAATTCCAGTGCAAAAGTAGAAAATTTCTACATCTGCATCTCTTTTTTTCCATGCCAAATCCTGGTTCCAAGACAGGGTATCATTCTCCCAAATTTATTAAAATGATCATACTGTATTTACCAGAGCATAATAACTACTACATACTATACTTTCTTCCTTTTAATCTTCATTTAGTCTTCATCTTACTATATTTAATGCTCTCTCCCCGTTCTTTTGTCTCTTTAGTCATTGTGGTGTCTGAAGCGCACTCTCGTAAATTCCTCAACAGTCCCTAAGATCAGACTTTTCCCTTTGAACGTGAAAGGTAGCTTTTCTGGATGTTAAATCCTCAGATCACATATTCTTCTTCTGTCAAAGTGTGATAGTGATAATTTTTTTCCTTTATAAGTCATGTGTGTTCATGTTGGTCATTCTAAGTGATATTCTCAGATGAGGGATGTGCTCCTTTAATACGTAATTCTAAATCTCTTCTTTCAGGACATTTTCTTGAATTACAGTTTGTAGTGTTCTTGCTTAGTTCTCTTTTCTAGGGACATATGGTAATTATCCATGTGTTGGATACCTGTTAGGTTTACTGTTGGCTATTTCCTCTCTCAAATGCTTTTTACTTCTTTCTTTTTTTTTAAATTTCTTCCTTTTTCCTGTTTGTTTTAAGATATTATCTCTTGTATTTATTCAATTTTACACTCTATTTTAGTCTTCACTTTTGAATTTTTTTTAGTTGTAGTTTTTTCTTGATTTTTATCATTTTTTTGTTTTCTTAATTCTGATATGTGTTATTCTTTCATATTGTGTATCATTTTCCTAATTTCCTTTAATTTGTTTTGAAATGATAGATTACAGTTTTGGTGTCTTTTGTGGGTACATCTTCTGGCCTGCTTTCATCGTCCACAGGGATGCTATTCTATTCCTTAATCTCTCTTTTCTAGCAGTAAGTTTATATTGGATTTGACCTTGACACTTTTATCTTGCTCATTTTTATGTGAAATTAGTTTTCTTAAACTTTTAGAATGAAGTGAGGTTCAGAAAAGCTTTTTTTAACTTTGAGCTGTTACTCTTTCATGATAGAAATTAACAAAAGGTATTTCATCTTAACAGCCTCTTTCTCTTTTCTGTTCCTTTCTTGATTTATATCCAGTTCACCAGAGAATCCTATTTTTTCTGCTTTTAAAATATATTCCAAATCCAACCATTTCTCACCAACTCCAGACCATTTGGGGCCAGACCACTGTCATGTCTCGCCCAGTTTATTGCACTAGGGTCTTGTTCTAGTGCCTGCCTGTGCTCCTGCTCCCACTCCCACCACCTGTGTCTTCCTAGCGCCAACCCAACACACACCACACCCAGAGACTTTCTCTTAAACCCAGTCAGAGCCTGTCAGTCCTCTGTGTGAAACCACCCGTACATCTCTGTAACCCTGAAGTGGGAGCTAAACATCCTTCCTTCTCCCTCCCCACCATGCTTCTTTCCTGGCCCCACCGTGTTATCCTCTGCTAGTCCTTAAAAATGTTCCAGTCTAAAGGAAAACTCTTGTCCCTCTATTCACACACTTCTGACACCAAACGTGTGGGTTTTCCACACCAAACAATTCTCTTATTCTCTGTGGACGCCAACTGGGTGTCCTACGATTCAATTTTGATGTAACTACTCGAGTTAGTGCAGACCTCAAAGATTAAGGGCTCAGTCTCACGAGACTCCCCCCACTTCAAATGCCAATTGTAAGTAAGGGGTTACCTATAAGTTCTGCCTGACTTGGCTACAAATTGGGGGTTCTCACAGCCCCCCTCATCATGTTTGATAATTTGAAAAGCTTGGTCTGGATACTGGGATTGAACATGAAAGTTTGCCCAGAGGCAAGAGCACCAAACGAATGGGCCAAGCAGAAGTGTTTTCTAGCCTTTTGGTCCACAGGCATAATTTTCTGTGGGGGTGGCTGCGGGGACAAAGGGGTGGTCAGTCTAAAGTTCTTGTTTTTGATGCTGGTTCTTCTGACTTTCTGCGTTTCATTAGCTGTTAAAGATGGTTTTTAGTCTCACTGTTTCTCAGGGTGCTGGGCCTTTGGAGTGTTGGTTGGAGTGGTTACTGTGCTTTGTGCTCACTTGTCCTCCAGGTGCAGAAGGACTCAGGGTAGAGTTTGACCGGCAGTGCTCCACGGAGAGGCGCCACGACCCTCTCACGGTCATGGATGGCGTCAACAGGATTGTCTCTGTGCGGTCAGGTGAGGAAGGGGGTCAGGCAGGACTTGGTCTGCCTGCCTTCTGCTCTGCAGATGGAGCCCTTGACATGTGGGGACAGAATGCTACTGCTTCACTCTTACAGGAGCCTTAAGGAAGCGATGGTAGAAGTACAACAGGTTTTGTTTGCCTCTTCCTCATACTTTAAATGAGATAATTATCTGTGTGATGTGCGTACCACACCACTGATGGGTGAGCAGTGCAAGAGTAGGCCCTTGTTGGGACATGCCCCAGCCTTGTCCAGACAGCTAGAGAAGGTGCTGGGGACGTGTGAAGTGCCAGGGCTGGTGCAAAGTGAAGGCTGACATACTATAGAGCTCCTTAAAGGGATTTGTTTTTCATTGAGTGCAGTGAGGACTTGGCCACATGTAGAGTGAGTTCTGTATGTGTGGCAGGCAGAGCATCGAAGTGGGCAGGAAGCCTGACGTCCTGGCCTGTCTCTGCTCTGCCACTGTGTCCTGTGAGGCCAGTGGGACATGTCACTCCATCTGTGGGGCTTGTTTGATGCTCTCCTACTGGGCATTTTAGAATTGCCAGTGCAGGGGTGCATGTGTGTGCCTTCTAAGGTCTCTTTATCTTTCCTCTCTAGCAAGGAGCAGCAAACTTTTCCTGCAAAGGGCCAAGTAGTAAACATTTGAGGCTTTGTGGGCCACGTGTGGCCTCTGTTATAACTAATGCACAGACCAGACATTACTTGGTTTAAATCTCTGGTCTAAAGCTTTGGATGAAGTGGTGAGATGGGTTTTTCTGGCACCTTGACAAGTCTGTCAGCATAGTTTTCAGTAGTGTTAGATTTGACAGTTTCTCTTCTTCT
Organism: Avahi laniger; assembly: GCA_963575035.1. Classification (NCBI taxonomy): domain Eukaryota; kingdom Metazoa; phylum Chordata; class Mammalia; order Primates; family Indriidae; genus Avahi; species Avahi laniger. The sequence continues at coordinate 20,707 of CAUYSK010119524.1, forward strand.
AGCAGAAAACCGCTCCTGGACATCCCTGCTGCCAGACAGTCCTTGTTGGTTTTTTTTTTTTTTTTCTTTTAATTTTTTTTTGATCTTGTTTGGAAATACAGATGGTCCTTCTAAAGCAGAAAGCTGGTTGGGATCTTTCTGGCTCTTCCAAGACACGTTAACACACCGCCACTCTTCTCCACAGAACCCAGGCCCTCTGTGCTGGCCAGACCACTCCACTCCTCCCTAGAGGGGCCAGGCTGGATTGCACACATGGACCCTTTGAGGGCGAAGCTAGGGCTCCTTCTCCTGTTGCTGGCTCCTGGTTGTATCAGAGCTGCATGTGGGCCGGCTGGCCCGGCTGGCCCGGCTGGCCCGGCGGGCCTCTCACTGCACCCTGGTTGTGTGTGTGATCATTCCCATCATGTGGTGCCTTCTATCAGGGCAGTGCTCACCTGCCCTCAGTTTCCTCAGTACTTGGTATAGGAGTTGAGTGAGTGTTGAAGAGTGTCATATATTGAAATGTGATTCCCAAGAGTGGTGTGTCACTGTGAACTTATACTTGAAAGAATTTAGATTGGAGGAGCTTGTTATTCTTGAGACACAGCATGAATGATTTTGCTTTGTACATAATGTCTAAAGAAGTTTGTGTTGATCAGATGATAGCGCGAACCTAACCCCAGACTGTGCTTCTCTCTTCCAGGCCGAGAGTGGTCCGACTGGTCCAGCGAGCTGCGCATCCCTGGGGATGAGTTAAAGTGGAAGTTCATCAGCGATGGGTCTGTGAATGGATGGGGCTGGCGCTTCACAGTCTATCCCATCATGCCAGCCGCAGGTAAGGAGGGTTCATGGCCACCAAGATTTGATGACCAGCTACAGATTGTTACTGGAGCAACATGGACACTCACATTTTTCATTTAGAAGATCTGCCTTCTGCTGTGTTGCACTCTGTACTCATGGATGCATTTCTTACGGCTGTTGATTTACAGTTGAAACGTCAATGTGAAGAGCATGGCTCATGTGACTCAGTGCCACCATCATACCTTTAACTGCTGCGTTCCAAGTGGGTGGGACTGTCCCTTGTTAGATTTGTTTGTGTCTCCTTATGGGGTAGTCCCTACCTTGTCAAACACGGGGATGTTCACAGTGCTCATTCACAGGTCCTAAAGACCTCCTTTCTGATCGCTGCGTCCTCTCCTGTCCGTCCATGGACTTGGTTACGTGTTTGTTAGACTTCCGACTCAATCTCACCTCCAACAGAAGCATCGTCCCTCGCCTGGCGGCCTCGCTAGCAGCGTGTGCACAGTTGAGTGCCTTAGGTAAATGGCACCTTTACAGTCGTGTCTGTCTAACCAGTTGGAAGAAATGGTCAGGCTTCTGATATTTTCTCTGTGCTCATTTCAGCTGCCAGTCACAGAATGTGGGCCCTTCAAAGACTGAGGAAGCTGCTTACAACTGAATTTGGGCAATCAATTAACATAAATAGGCTGCTTGGAGAAAATGATGGGGAAACAAGAGCTTTGGTATGGAGCATTATAGTACAATTTCTAGACATGTGACCCTTTGGGAATAATATGTTGCTTTAATAACTTAAACCTCTAAATCATCAAGAAGAGTTGGGGAATTTGACATAAATAGGGTCACCTTTGTCATTGGCAGACTTTTCCTTATATTGCTATGTACACTGGGTTCAAGCTGGACTTTGGTTTTTAAAAAATGTATGGGTCAATAGCTGTGGACATGGAATGGTGTGTATTGACCTTCACAGTGAGTCCAACTGACCAGTTTTATCTTGTGGAGTAAGATAGTCCCTTTCAATCCTGATCCTATGAGGAGATGGGCAGGAGTTGTAGATCGAGAGGGACTGTTTCCCTGGATGTGGCTATACTGAAATTGAGACCAAAGATTCTGTGATGAATCTTCAAACTCCTATTTTTATTTTAGTGTTCATGTTCTTTTACCTTTTTTCCTACTTGAGAATTTCAATAAACATTTTTTAAGAAGGAATAGTACCAACATAATAAAACATTTGACTCAGAAACAAAACAGTCAACCTCCCCTGTATTTTGGATTCCTGCAAAAGATTGTTATTTTGTTGTTTTCTTAGAGTTTTACAGGCAGTGCTCTTGCTGCTTTGGTGAAGGGCCTTCCAGAAGCTTTGCAAAGGCAATTCGAGTACGAAGATCCTATTGTGAGAGGTGGCAAACAGCTGCTCCACAGCCCATTCTTTAAGGTAATATTTGACTTATTTTTTAAAATGATGGTAGAGCCATTTGGCTGAGGAAGCCACTGAGAGCTGTTGTGTGCAGTGTGCCATGTTTTAGGCCTCTTTGAGGGCAGCTTTAGGTATTGCTGAAGTTGAGTGTGAAAAGTCTCAGGTAATGATTGTGTGACATAAGCACTTTTACCTTAAGCTTTCACCTAAGTATTAGCACGTTTTGAGATGCACGGGTCGTCTCTGCAGTTGATGCAGGCAAGTGCTGTGGCACTTGTTGGATCTGAGCTCTGGAGTATTGGGTGCATGGCTAGGAACTGTTAGGGATCCCTGTACTGCAGGTGATGGTGAAATACTTACTGGGCCATGGCAGGCAGCCTGGAATAAGGAGTGGGACAGTGGCCAGTGGCAGTTGGCTCATCTTTAGCACACATGTTGGCAAAGTGGAATGTTCACTGCCTTTCTAAGCATCCCTGTGTTTTTCATTTTTGGCGGCTTCAGGTACTAGTAGCTCTCGCTTGTGACCTGGAACTAGACACTCTCCCTTGCTGTGCAGAGACGCACAAGTGGGCTTGGTTCCGGAGATACTGCATGGCCTCTCGAGTTGCTGTGGCCCTGGACAAAAGAACACCATTGCCCCGTCTGTTTCTTGATGAGGTATTGCATGTTATTTTGGAATCACTTTTGGAATGCAGAGACATTTTCTTTATTTAGCTATAATATAAAAGGATACTGACATTATGAGACAGAAAAATTTCTCTTGGCAAGGAATACCATAAAAAAAATAGCACATAGGTGAAAATAAACTGACACCATGAATTTCAGTTGAGGTTCATTTTTAGTAAAATAAACCAAAGATAGAATGATACTGTCTAGACATTGTTAGTATCATAGACTTGATGTAATCATTGGTATTGCTTATTTACCTTAAAATTGCAACATTAATATTTCCTCATATTCCAAGATAGGGATTCCTCCTGTTTTCTTACCTTAATATTTATTTGTTTTATTCTTGAGATGAGTGTGTGACTTATAATTTCATAATAATAATGTTGTCTAGGTGGCTAAGAAAATTCGTGAATTAATGGCAGACAGCGAAAATATGGATGTTCTCCATGAGAGCCATGACATTTTTAAAAGAGAGCAAGATGAACAACTCGTGCAGTGGATGAACAGGTTATTATATCAGAAATAAGAAATAATGTGATATGTGAGAGAAAGAGGTCACGAGTGCTATTCTTTCCCATGTCAAATGATCCCTTAATGTTTGTTGCAGGCGACCAGATGACTGGACTCTTTCTGCTGGTGGCAGTGGAACAATTTATGGATGGGGACATAATCATCGGGGGCAGCTCGGAGGCATCGAAGGTGCAAAAGTCAAAGTGCCCACTCCATGTGAAGCCCTTGCAACACTTAGACCAGTGCAATTAATTGGAGGAGAACAGACTCTCTTTGCTGTCACGGCAGATGGGAAGGTAGGGGTGCATTTGGTGTTACACTGTCTTTAAGACTGAGGCAGTTGTGGCTAGGTGTGTTGTGTGGTTCTTGGCACCTGTACCATACTTACAGTATGCTGGAAGCAGTTAGAGTTGTACAATATTTTTGTATAACCTTCAGGTGTGTTCTATAACTTTAAATTTTTTTATTTTGAAATGCATCATATATCTAAAATTATTAAAATTTTTGTTTACATATCATTCATTAGATGTATTCCTTTCTTGTTTGCTTTTTGCAAATGCTGTCTTTTAAAAAATTAATTGCTGCTGATGTGTAGAAATATTTGATGTTTCTGTATTGACTTTATATCTGGCGACCCTACTCTACTCTTTTCTTTCTAACATATCTGAAGCTCTGTAAGTGAATTTTGTTCCTTCTTTTCCAGTTTACCTCTTTTATTTTCTTCCTTTTGTGTGAGAGAATGGAAGCAAATCATGCTGCTTGGGTGTTGCAGTGTCAGAGTGGGTAGGAATGGGGGTAGTGGGCATGCTTCTGTCTGGATCCAGACTGGAGCAAGCACTGATGGAAAATTTCATGTGCTCACTGGGGGTTTGGTAGAAGCCCTTTATCAGATTAAGGACATTTCCTTCTGTTTCTATCCATGAATGATTATTGATTTTTGTTAAATACTGTATTTTTTGAAATGTTCTTTTATAGATGTTTTCTTCTTTAGTGGATTGATGTAGTGAATTGGATTCATTGGTTTTCCCATATTAAATAAGCTTGCATTCTTTGGAAAAACCCAATGTGGTCAGGGTATGTTTTATATAGTTTTGGTTTATGTTTGCACTTACTTTGTTTAGATTTTGGGAGATCCAAGTTCATGAGGAAGACACCATCACGTAATGTTTCTGTCTTGTACACTCTTTTCTCGTTTTGGTACAGCTATCTGTTTAACTGAAGACAGTACACTCTTATCATCTCTCAGTTTCTCTGGGTCAGGACCTCTGAAGGTGGCTGTAGGTCAGTCCTCCAGCTCAGAATCTCTCACTGGGCTACAGTTGTCTTGAGGCCATACGAGGAAGGGTTCAGTTCCTTATGGATCATTGGGCTGAGGCCTCAGGCCCTGATGAACTATTGCAGAGGCTGCCCTTGCTCAGTTCTTTGCCATGTATCCAGAGGGCATCTCACAGCTTGGCAGCTGGCAGCATCAGTGAGATAAGGAAGGGGCAGGAGGGAGCAACAGAGAGAGAGAGATGAGGTAGCAGGACGGAAGTTGTGGTCCTGTGTAACTGAATCACAGAAGTGATGCTTCATCTCTGCTGTCCGGCCCACATTCAAGGAGAGGGGATTAGAGGCCTACCTTAGGGTTTGGTTCCAGAACACCAAAATAAAGTGAATATCACAATAAAGCAAGTCACATGAATCTTTTGTTTTCCCAGTACGTATAAAAGTTATGTTTGTACCATGTTATAGTCAGTGTTATATTAAGTGTGCAGTAGCGTTACATCTAAAAAAAAATGTACATACCTTAATTAAAAATTACTTTATTGCTAAAAAATATTAGTGATCATCTGAGCCTTCAGCGAGTCTTAATCTTTTTGCTGGTGGAGGGTCTTGCCTCGACATTGATGGCCGCTGACTGATCAGGGTGATGGTTGCTGAAGGTTAGGGTGGCTGTGGCAATTTCTTAAAATAAGGCAACAGTGAAGTTTGCCACATAGATTTGGCTCTTCCTTTCACAAAAGATTTCTCTGTAGCATGTGATGCTGTTTGATAGCATTCTACTCAAAGCAGAACTTTCTTTCAAAATTGGAGTCAATCTTCTCAAACCCTGCTGCTGCTTGCTCAACTAAGTTTATAGAATATTCTAAATCCTTTGTTGTCATTTCAACCATGTTCCCAGTGTCTTCACTGGGAAGGAGTAGATTTCATCTTAAGAAACCACTTTCTTTGCTCATCCATAAGAAACAACTCCTCCTTTGTTCATCGTGAGATTACTACAATTCAGGCACACCTTCAGGCTCCACATCTAAATCTGTTAATAGTTTTGTTGCTCTTTTTTACCACATCTGCAGTGACTTCCTCCACTGAAGTCTTTTGAACCTCTCAAAATCATCCATGAGGGTGGAATCAACTTCTTCCAAATTCTTGTTAATGGGGATATTTTGACCTCCTCTTGTGAATCATCTTTGCTCACCATTATTTCTTACATCTCAGACCTGTATCTGCAATCATTTTCCTTCTACTTTGAACATATCTTTTTCAATTCCTTTTGTGAGATTCTTTTGTTGGTTAATTCTCCAATTATTTTTGTCGGTTTCTTTGAAAATATCTTTATTTTGCCTTTTTTCTAGGGTAGGGGTTGACAAACATTTCCTATAAAGGAATACTATTTTTGGCTTTGTGAGCCATTTTATTTCTTTTGCTGCTACAAAGAAGCCATGGGCGTAATATAAATGAGTAGGTGTACTGTGTTCCAATAAAACTTTATTTAAAAAAATGGGTGATGGGCCCAGTTTGGCCTGTGGGTTGTAATTTACCAACTCCTGTTCAGAGTATAAAATTTTCAGTTGATAATTATTTTCAGTCAGCCTATTAAATGTTTTATTCTTCTGGTTTTTGGCTTTCATTATCTAATTGGGATACCAATGGGATGTTAGCAGTCAGACTAACTTAAACCCCAAAAAAGATGATAAATCTTTTCTCTGTAGCGGCTTTTGAGATCTTTTTTTGGTGACAATTTCACTATGGTACATTTAGATGTCAATTTCTCTTAACTTTTCTTACCTTTTTTTTTTTTTTTTTTTTTTATTTTGTTCTGTTTGCCAGGAGGTAAGGGATTGAAGAGTGGGATGTGGTCCTGGCTTTGAGAATTGGTTTTCTGATAATTGTGATATATTCCTGGACATTTGTTTTCTATTGTTTCTTCTTCCATATCCTCTGTATGATTTGTACTTAAAACTCTGATGCCGGAGTGAGAAGCTCTTTCCTTTGTATCTCTTAATCCTTCTTTCATATTTCTTTTTCTCTTTTTCTGTGCCATATACTAGATAATTTCTTCAGATCAACTTTCCAGTTCTCTAATTTTTGTTCACTTGTGTATAATCTGCTGTGTTTAATACATCTGAATTTTGAATTTCAGTTTTTTTTCCATTTTAGAAATTCTGCTTTTGGTTATTTTATGCTCTTCTTATTCCTTGGGCATACTTTCAAGCTTTGATTTCTTTAGACATAATAGTAGACCATTAAATTAGTCTGTTGGCTCTCACTCATGGTGCCTTTTTTCCTTTTATATGATGTGAATTTTTAAAACTACAACCTGACCATTTGCCTTAGAAAATTTTGTACAGAAATTCTTTGAGGCCTAGTTTTTTGTGGGTTTTTGTGCCGTAACCTCAAACGCCTGGGCTCACGTGATCCTCCTGCCTCAGCCTCCCAAGTAGCTGGGACTACAGGTGTGTGCCACTACACCCAGCTAATTTTTCTGTTTTTAGTAGAGATGGGATCTCATTCTTGTTCAGGCTGGTCTCGAACTCCTGAGCTCAAGCGATCCTCCTGCCTCGGCCTGCCAAAGTGTTAGGATTACAGACATGAGCCACCACACCTGGCCCGAGACCTGGTTTGAAATCACTTATCTAAAGAGAATTTATAAACTTGGGACATTACCAACCTAAGGATTTTAGTCCATAGGCAGCATAAAGTCAGAGTGAAAACCAACTTGAGGGTCAGCTTTTGTAGTTACAGATTCTCAGGAGAGTCTCCTCCTCAGTGCTAAGATTGAGAAAGGCATCTTTGTTGTCCTTACTTCTCATTTACAGCCACACAGGGGGCCTCCTTTGGAGCCTTACCTTTCTACTTTGGAGCCTTACCTTTCTACAGGGAGTCTCCTTTGAGGCTTGGCACTTTACGCCCACACCCATGCGTTGAAGATCTTTAACACCTTCCCAGGAGAAGCTGGCTTAGGGGCCCGTTTATTCACCTGAGTTTTGGTTTCATTTCCTGTTTTAGCCCTTGTAGTTTCCTTACTATTATGTCAGTACAGCAACATGTTTGTAAATGTTTAAAATAAGATGAAACAGCATGTTAAGTTTTTATCAGGAGAGATGTTTGCCCTATATTTAGAAATGACAGCCTGACCTTTTTTCTTTTTAAATGAATGATAAGATATTTTTGTATCCCCAATTACTTACTTAAAGTGAAAAAAAATGGTTTCTATTGTGTGATTTATATGCTGCCTTGCTGAAATCTGAAAATATATTTATAATTGTTCTATGGGTATGTTTTTGTGGGTATTGTCAGGGATTTATATATAGTAGATAATTAATTTTTTGTTTGTTTTTCTTGGTATTAATTGTAGTTGGTATTCTAGACAAAAATGGAGATAGTTTCAGAGAGAAGACCTTATTTCAAAAATACATTTTGTGAATTTTGGATTTCTAGTAATAAGTTTTTCTTTCATTTTCAGAGCTTTGAATAAAGCATGTATAAAGTCTTAAGCATTCCTATGATTTTTAATTTTAAATTTCATTTCTCTGTGGTAAAAATGTCTAGAGCACTGATTTGGTTTATTAATTACTAAATAGAGGGGATATTTAGATACAAACTTGATATTGCTATTACTTTTTTTGTCTTAGCTGTATGCCACTGGATATGGTGCAGGTGGCAGACTAGGAATTGGAGGGACAGAGTCGGTATCTACCCCAACATTGCTTGAATCCATTCAGCATGTGTTTATTAGGAAAGTAGCTGTGAACTCAGGAGGAAAGCACTGCCTTGCCCTCTCTTCAGAAGGAGAAGTTTACTCTTGGGGTGAGGCAGAAGATGGGAAGTTGGGACATGGCAACAGAAGGTATTACGTGAAAATGTCATTTTCAATGTTATGTTTTCCTTTGCTTTTGTTTGTTTTAATGCTGGTACAGTGTATTGGCACTTTGTCTTTCAGAACAATATTTACAATATTTAAATAATGTTAATGACTCATTTGGCAGAAATAGTTTCGTGTGCCAATATGTGGGCTTATACCTACATGACTCCTCTACTGGGAGGAAAAAATCGTTCTGAGTTTTGATTTACAAATATGAAACTTCTTTTTGTCTTTCTCCCCCACGTCATCACTGAATCACATTTGGTATTTTATGTAACATGCATGATACTAAAACTGTAAATACAGAGGAAATGGCAGGAATGAGGAGAAAAGGACACACAGTGACAGTATTCTTTAAAGAAAGGAACCAAACCCACTAGTTTTTAAAAATTAATAGGAATTACCAGCTAAGTTTGAGTAACAGGGGCCTTCCTTATCCTAGAAATAACTAAAGCACCAGACAAAATATATAAAATAAGGGCCCCAAATACATTGGCTATCAGGCAACAAAGTACAGTGTTCCTTGAGAAATGGGAAACAAATAAGGCGAGTTTGCTGCCTGCAGGGATCCCACTTTAAATATATACACAAGAATGGGCTAAAAGCAAAAGGATGGGGAAATATATATCATGCCAATACTAACCAAAAGAAAGTTAGAATGCCTGTATTAATGTCATACAAAATAGATTTCATAGCAAAGAATATTGACAGGGATAAAAAGGGTAGTTTCATAATGATGAAGCAATCAGTTATAACCCTAAACATTTACATACCTAATAATAGACCTTCCAGATGCATGACAGTAAAAAGTGATAGAACTGCAAGGAGAAATAAACAAATCCACAATTATGGTTGGAGATATTAATGCCCCTCCCTCAATAATTGGTAGAACAAGTAGGTAAAAAATCTGTAAGGGATAGAAGATTTGAACAATTGTATCAACTAACTTGACCTAATCGACATTTTTAGAACACTCTACTAGACAAATAAATAGTACATTCTTTTTAAGTACACCTGGACCATCTACCAATATAGACCATGAATTGGACCATAAAACAAATCTTATACACCAAAATGATTCAAGTTATACAAAATATGTTTTCTGTCCACAATGGAATTAAATTAGAAATCAATAACAAACAGATCTCTGGGAAATCTCCCCAATATTTGTAAAGTAAAACATCTCTAAATAACTGATGGGTCAAAGAATGAATCAGAAGGTAAATTAGAAATAATTTTGAACAGAGTGAAAATGCAAACAACTTACGAATATCAAAATGTGGGATACAGAAAAAGCAGTACTTAGAAGGAAATTTATAGCATAAAGTGGTTTTGATTTTGTTTTTTTTTTGGAGACAGGGTCTTGCTTAACTTTTGCCTGGGCGTGAAGGCAGTTGCATGGTCATAGCTCACTGCAACCTCAAACTCCTGGGCTTAAGTGATCCTCCTGCCCCAGCCGCCCAACTAGCTGGGACTACAGGTGTGTACCACCATGCCCAGCTAAGTTTCCTATTTTTTTGTAGAGACGGGATCTCACTATGTTGCTTAGGCTGGTCTCAAACTCCTGGCCTCAAGCAATCCTCCTGCCTGGGTCTCCCAAAGTACTAGGATTACAGGCATGAGCCACCACATCCAGCTGATATATACATTTTAAAAAAGAAAATCGGTCTCCAAACCATAACCTTAGTGTCCATCTTAAGAAACTACACTAGAAAGGATAAATACAACCCAAAGTAAGCAGAAGAAAGAGAATAAGAAAGATCAGAGCAGGAATCCCTAACACAGAAAAGAGAACAACAATAGAGAAAATCAAAGGAAACAAAAATTGGTTCTTTGAGAAGGTCAGTATAATCAATAAAACCTCTATCTAGACTGATCAAGAAAAAAGGAGAAGAATACTAATTATAGGAATATTAGGAATGGGAGATTTTTCATCACTGCAGAGTATACAGATATCAAAAGATAATGAAATGTAATGAGCAACTTTATGCCAACAAATTGACTTTTTAGATGAAATAGACAAATTCCTCAAAAGATATACTCTTTTCACAGCTCACTCAAGAAGAAATAGATGACCTAGGTGAATAGCCATGTATCTAAGAAGTTAAATTTCCTGCAAACAGACCTCTAGGACCAGATGACTGGTGATTTCTAACAGACGTGTAACTAATAGATGATACCAATTCTTCACAAACTTTTTCAGAAAACTGAAGAGGAGGGAATTCTCACCAACTCATTTTCTGAAGATAGCTTTACTGTTATATCAAAACCAGACTCAGATATTATTAGAAAAATACAAGCCAATATTCTTAATGAACATAGATATAAAAATTCTTAATGTTTTAGTAAATCGAATCCAGCAATATATAAAAGGATAATACAGTGTTGCCAAGTGGGATATTTATGCCAGAAATTGCAAGTTTGGTCTAACATTAGAAAGTGAATCAATGTAAAAAAGAAAACCATATGATCATCTTAGTAGATGAAGAAGGAAAGAAGCATTTGGCAAACTCCAGTATCCATTTCTGATAAAAACTTTTAGCAGTCTAGGAATAAAAGAGCATCTTCTTTAACCTGGTAAAGGGCATCTATGTTAAACCTAGAGTTTACATCGTATTTAATTGTGACAGACTGAAAGCTTTCCCTCTAAGTTCAGGATCAAGATAAGGATGTCTACTATCAATACTTCTATTCAGTATTGGGTTTAGCAAGTACAGTATAGCAATACAAAGAACTAAAAGGCATCCAAATAGGAAAGAGAATTAAAGCCATCTTTACTTGCAGATAACATTATTTATACAGAGAATCTACTGGTATCTACAAAAAAGCTACTAGAACTACTAAGTGAGGTTAGCAGTGTTGCAGGATAGAAGATCAATAAATAAGTCATCTGTCTATATACATATACATATATGTAATCAGAAAGTAAAATTCTAAAATACTGTTTATAATACCCTCTTCCCAAAATTGAAATACTAAGGGATAAATCTAACCAAAAAATGTGGATGACCTATAGACAGAAAACTGAAAGAATTTTTAAAAGACCTAAAATCATGGAGGGGCATACTGTGTTCATGGATCAGAAGACACAGTATTGTTAATTTGTCAGTTATCCCCAAATTAGTGTAGATTCAAAATTTTCCCAATCAAGATTTCTATAGAAATTGACAGGCTTATTATAAAATTCAAATGGAAATGCAAACTTTGAAAATGAAGAACAAAGTTGGAAAATGTGTACTACCTGACGTCCAGCCTTATTTCAGAACTACATAATCAAGACAGTATATAGTGTTGGCATCAAGAGAGAGAGAAAGATTCATCAATGGAGCAGAATAGGGAGTCCAGGAATAGACCCACAGATAGTGGTGATGAGTGCGGAAAAAGGGAAACTTCACAAGTTTCAACATGCAATTTATAAAAATGCAAGGGCAATTAATTCATTGGAGAAAAATCTTTTCAACAAATGGTTTTGAATAATTAGACAACCTTATGGTAAGAAATTAACTTAAATTCATACCTTGAACTATATCCAAACATTAATTCAAAATGAATCATAGCCATAAATGTAAAACCTAAAACTAAAAACTTCTGGAACAAAATATGAGAAAACTTTTGTCACCTTAGGTCAGACAGATTTCTAGATAGAACTCCAAAAGCATGAACCGTTAAAGGAAAATATGATAAATCGAACTTCCTAAAAAGTATGAATGTTCTTTGACAGACACTATGAAGAGATTGAAAAGACATGCCACAAACCAGGAAGGATATTCACAATCCTATGATCTGACTAAAGTCTGATATCCAAAATATATAAAGAGCTTTCAAAACTCAATAATAAGAAAACAAACAAGTTTGTCATCAATGCTTGCCACATCGTAGGCTAGTGATATTCATTTGTTAAAACTTCTTAAGTAAATTGTTGATTTATGGGGGAGCAGGCAGACTATTTCTATAAAGGGCCATGTAGAAAATATTTTAGGAATTACATATGATTTGATTCTTTGAACTCTTTTTTTTTTTTTCCACAACCTTTTAAAAATGTAAAACCCATTCTCAGCTCCTAGGCATTTGAAAAACAGTCCATGGGTTGGACTTGGCCCAGTGTAGGTTGTAGTTTTCCAGACTCTGATTTAGAGCTGTGAAAGCCCTACCCTCTGGCATCCGGCTACCTGGTGAAGGGATATAGGCAGAAAGTGGTGGAATTTTTAGTTCAAGTCTGAATGATTCTTCTTGACTGATTTAACAATTAATTGATTGGGAGGATGTAGATGGAGAGGTGTGTGTTGAATAAATGAACAGCAAACAAAAACCTTGTATTAATAAGTTTAAGAATATTTAAGAATAAAAATGTATTTCAGTTATATTTGGTGACTTTTTTGCAGTCCATGTGACCGCCCTCGCGTCATCGAGTCTCTGAGAGGAATTGAAGTGGTTGATGTTGCTGCCGGCGGAGCCCACAGTGCCTGTGTCACAGCCGCTGGGGACCTATACACGTGGGGCAAGGGCCGGTATGGCCGCCTGGGGCACAGCGACAGTGAGGACCAGTTAAAGCCAAAGCTGGTGAGAAGTCACCGTGTTTAGAGGCCCCAGAGGCTGCTCACTCCTTACTGCTGAAATGGGATGTGACAGTTTGCCATTGTGATTTACGATTTTAAAAAGTCAAAAGTATTTCCTGTTTCAGATTCTTTTTAGTTTTAGAGTTGATGGTCAAACCTCACTAATTATAAGCAGCTTTTCTTTTTGGTGGAAATAAAAACCATCTTCGTACATATACCTTCCATGGGTCATTTAGACAGGATAGTATTTGAAACATCCCTTTTATATATAATGGTAAATATTGCTTGGCATCTAGCAAAATGCTTTGGCTCCTAGAAGGCCCACCATATTTTGGATGACGCAAAGGAATGAATAAACAGTCTTCATGGTGGTGTAGGATTGGCTCTTCAGAGATGCTCATACCTGCCTCCTGCAGTTTAGATGTGTGTAGTTCAAATAGAGGAAGGTGTTTTCTCTTTTGTCTTACAGGATTTTTAAAAATAGCTCTTCTTTATAAAGACTTGAAGCAGGCACCCCCATGAAACACGAACAAATTGTTCTTGGGTAAGCCTGCTCCTTGGGTAAAGCCTCCTTTGTGTTGCACTCAGCTGACCCGCGTCCCTTTCTCTGAAGGTGGAGGCGCTGCAGGGCCACCGCGTGGTTGACATTGCCTGTGGCAGTGGTGATGCCCAGACTCTCTGCCTCACGGATGACGACACTGTCTGGTCCTGGGGGGACGGGGACTACGGCAAGCTCGGCAGAGGAGGCAGTGACGGCTGCAAAGTGCCGATGAAGGTATTTCCTATTTGCACCTTGCCTGCCCCTCTCCCAGATTGCTCCAGGTGCTGGTTCCTGAGGGCCCCTAAGGGCCCTCAGAGCCACCATTACTGTCCCCCACTGTGCGCTTCTCAGAAGCATTTTAGCCTCATCTTTACCTTCTTTCCAGAAAATATAATGGGTAATTGGGTAAAAAGTAAGTGAAGGGCCCAAAGACATGAAGATATTTTAAGTGCTGTTGTGCTGTCCTGGGAGATGCATGTGACGCAGCAGGGCGCCGCAGAGCCTGCAACTTTATTTAGCGTGTAGACCTCTTGGAGGAAGAGGATAACACATTATTCACACTTTTTTCAGTTTATAGAGGTACACAGATGCCACGTCCCAAGCTATGGGATGTAGCAGGACTTGCTGAAAGGATTGCATCTGGGTCAGCCTGAGGCTGCCTCGGGTGGGCATCCTGAGAGGAGCTGGGAAGAGGCTGCGCGGCTCCCTGAATCCACAGGCCTTCAGCGGGGTTGGTTCTTTGCTCCACATGAGCGGAGGGACTCTGGGCACTTTCTGAACTTTGCCAGACTGTCTTTTGCCCTGGTAAATGGGTGTTTGGTAGAGGTTAGGCGAATCAGTGTGTTTAGACCTCTTGCTTAGAGCTCAGTGGCCTGCGTTGGTGGACGCTGCGGTGTTGTGCAGCTGAGGTACTCTGCCCAGGACTTGGGGGCTGGGGTGCTGTGAGAGGAAACTGGAACCTGCCTCTGCTCGGCATCCTCTCTTGCTGGGCTCTGGGATTGCAGGTGTGGGATACAGAGCTGTGTGTTGTACAGGCACCTCTGGAGCTGACTCTGACCCCCAGAAGCTCCTCAGATGGGGGAAGAGCCTGGCCCAACCATACATCTTTTCTTCCTGGACCTGTGTTGCCCATTACAGCAGCTGTTGGCCACATATGGGCTGGAGGGGAAGACGTCACCTGGAGGGCTCACTGTATGTTCCTGTGCCCACAGCTGTGGCTATGGCCTCCTCCTTGTGTTTTAAACACGTTATAGGTTACAAAGGGTTCCTTCCCACATTTATGAAAAACAATCTGCTGTGGATTTTCTTAAGCTAAGGAAGGCTTTATACAAAGGCTTTGCACCTTCGAGAAGTAGAATGCTGGGTGTCGGGAGGGGCTGTAGGAGCACATCACCAATGCCATTGTGATAGGGCTGGGGGCCAGGTGACAACTCAGGAAGAGAATGAATTATTAGTTAATTAAAGTTTCAAATTGAACGTGAGAACTTGGTCATGAGAACAGTCACAGTGTCAGTAAGGAGGAGGGTTTGTAAATGAGCCCAGTAGGACCCCTGGATGTACAGGATGTGGACCCAAGTGTACAAAGTAAAGGTGGGTTACAGGACTGGCACGAGGGTGCTGCAGGAGCATGGCCAATGCTCCCTGCAAAAAACCGCGTCCCTTTGGTAGAGTTGCAAGGGATAAGAAAATAATAGAAAAATGGAAAATAATGGAAATAAAAGAATACACAGAGACAAAGGTATAGTTTTATAAATTTATAAAGATTATAGGCAAAGCGGCAGCTCAGGGGGCCTAGATCTCCGTTAATCTCAAAAAGGCAATGAATGAAGTCTTACATGATCACTTATAGGTAACAGTGATTAGTTGCCAGGGGTAACAGATTTACGTAACAGTAGGTAGTTCCTCTTAGGTTAACAGAT